>JAVQJG010066891.1:0-10811 GCA_036024015.1 Craterocephalus amniculus | reverse complement strand
TGCGTTATGGTATTTAAATAAATCTTTCAAATTAAAAAGTAAAATTGTGTTCTAAAATACATTAGTTTCACTTGGATATATTGTCTTATCTTTGGTAATTTCTTACAATATACCCTTTTCTCTTTAATATTATTATTATTATTATTATTAGTAGTAGTAGTAGTAGTAGTAGTAGTAGTAATAGTAGTATTATCTTTAAAATTCAGGAAAGCAGGCAGAAGCCTGATCTTAGATTCAGTAAATATTTACCTGGGACAAGCTGATGCTCAGTTTTTCACCAGCTGGGTCTGAAAAGGGTTTTATTATGAAAGGCCCCACCGGAAGCTCTTCTTTCCATTCCGCCCCACTTCTTTGACGCTGATATGAAGGTGCAGCCCCCCCCTCATCCTCCTCCTCCTCCCCCCATCACTCCTATCAGAACTGCTGCTGCTGCTGCTGAAGTGCTGGAACTCTCTCCTCCTCCCATCTCCTACACTTTTGACGGGGGGGTGCATGCAGCAGTGAAGTCACAGTGATGTCATTTTAGGATGTGAGCGTCGGGGGGCAAGGTGAGCTGGTTTTGCGGTGAGTGGTGTCCCCTCTCCACGGCCAGCGTTGCCTGTAACAGAGGCGCGGAGCGGCGAAAGATGGTCATCGCCACCGGCATCAATTCAAGCTCCGACGCGCTCTGTCCCTCTCCTCCTGCTCAGATCTCGGGCTATGGGGCCTTGATCTGCCTTTATCCCAGAATAAGCCTAGATCGCAACCATGCCAAAGGACAGAAAATCAGAAGAGCTGCATTTTTAGGGCAGGTAACTTTAACCACGTGCCCCAAAGGTGAACCGGATGGCCACTGCGCAAAGGTGCCACAGCAGCATGTCCAGCGGAACCGGGACGCGCTGGACGCTGTGGGCAGGTTTCGTACTGTGGATTTCTCTGTGGGGAATCGTTTCATCTTATCCGATTCCGAGCAGGACTAACGCGACTTTGTTGGAAAAAAAGTGGGAGACCCTCTTCTCCCGCTCCTATTTGGGGATAAATGGGGTGAAATCGGAGTTGAACTGGGAGAGTGACTATTTGCAAGGCATCAAAAGAGTGCGGCGACTGTACTGCAACGTGGGCATTGGGTTTCACCTGCAGCTGCTCCCGGACGGCAGGATAAGCGGTGTGCACAATGAGAACCCATACAGTGAGTTGCATCCGGCAAAGCGCCGGACCCAGAGAGAGAGAGAGAGAGTGTGTAACTCTGTTTGCGCAGGCTGTGGTAAAAGTTCGAGCTGGTCGAGCTTGTGTTGCATGATATTTAAAAAGCGATGCCTGCATGGTTGAAAGTTCCCGAAAGCAAAAACGGCGCACTGAGCCTCGCATCCGTGCAGTGCGAGGAATCCTCCCAAGCCAAAAACATGACACGAATGCTTGACGCTAACTTATTTTTACCCCGCGTCCCCCTGCAGCAGGACACGCTCATATCCCTCTCAGCAGGCTGTAAACTTCACTCACAATGTCTGACATTCACATGGGCGATTATTGCAAAAGGCTAACTGAGCATCTTCCAAGTCGCAATGCACCTGCAAGGTTACACCCATCACTGCTGCATAGGCCAGTTACGCGACTTTGTCCTGAGGCGCTGCGTGACTCCTGTCTTTGCTTCCCCCCCACTAACATTATGTCTCGTTCAGGTCTAATAGAGATCTCCACCGTGGACCGAGGGGTGATCAGCTTGTTTGGAGTGAGAGCGGAGCTGTTTGTCGCAATGAACAGCAGAGGAAGGTTATACGGAACGGTACGTTGGTGCGCAACTCCAGAGTCACACATCCTGCTCGGTGGAAGCTGCATCCACGAGTTTATGAGCGCATTTGTGGTATTAATATGGCCCGATGATAGAGGAGAACAGGGGAACCTCCGGGGAGAAGGACTCAAACCCAAATCTGCTGCTGGAAATATCCAGAAATGTATCAAGTAAAACTGAGAGCAGTGGGGTAAAAAGGTACGACAGAGCTGCGGGAAGTTGCGTGAGAGTACATTTTTTAAAGGAAAATACCTTGAAATGATGCATGACTCGACTGGAATCTGTATGTTTAGTTGATTTCTTGCTTGGTAAGAGGCAAACAGAGAGTGCAGGAGCCATCATTAAAAGCGCTGACAGGACAAACTTAGTCTGCAAAAGTAGGTCAGTTCTGACTGACTGTTTCATGCCTCAAATGCCAAATAAAAAGGCAAAGTATCCACAAGGAATTGGTTTATTTTTAGCGTTACTCTCAGTTATTCTTGTATCATAAACACCCTGGGAGGAAAAATAATTAGACATTTTATCTAATGAAATCAGATTTTTCTGAAGCTTTAACCCACCTGCTTCAGGTTTGATGTTGTCTGGTGTATAGTTTAGGTTAATAACTGAGTGATTTATAAAAGAGATAATAGTTGATTCTGTTTCAACAGAAGGAAAAGTTGGAAATATGACTGTACATTTATACATAAAGGATCCCACAGCTATGTTTGTTGGATGCAAAAACTGTGATGAAACTTAAAAATACGGTTTTAACTGATTGTTTAGCACCATTATTGGTTAGCTTTTTGTTTTTAAAAAATCTGGCTTCTGTTAAAAAACAGCAACATATACAATATTTGGACATTTTGGAGGTAAAGATTGCCCTTTTTACTGCTTTACAATTATCTGACAGCTTATTACTTTGTCTGTTGAATTATTAATATATTATATATTGATAATAAATTTAGCCTCACTGCCAGCAGCTGCCATAAAACAAAGCTTATACATCCATGGTTACAGTTTAATCAGTAGCATCCTAACATCGGCACTTCTGCATAATGAAGACATTTCCTGTGCTTTGGTTTTGATTAAAACTTCATGTATGTCTAAACTTTGGAAAAGATCATAGCACTTCAGCAAATGATAAGAATCATTAAACCAGATGCTACAGGAAGGTAAACATGAGGTTTCCATATTTTATGCTACTTTTTCTTCCAGGTTGTGCTTCTTTAACCATTCTGTCCCAGTTCTCCCAGCTCCACTGTGGATTTATGTTAACGTCGGTCAGATTTCCCAAAGAGTTCTCCTGTAAAAGCATGAGGCTGGTGTCTGCATTTCTTTAGCATCAACATACCACCTCCTCCTGTTTCCCTCAAAGCACGCTGTCTAGTCAGGCCCTTGGCCAAAGCAAAGGTCACATGGAAACGGCGCATACGTTGTGATGTTCTCTCAGCGTCTGCCTTGAGATTTACTGACCCCTCTCTCTCTCTCTCTCTTACCCCGGCTTCTTTAGAGAGTCTTCAGGGACGAATGCAAGTTCAAGGAGACTATGCTGCCCAACAACTACAACGCCTATGAGTCTTTTGTTTACAAGGGCTTCTACATCGCCCTCAGCAAGCATGGCCGCGTTAAGAGAGGCAACAAGGCGACTACCGCCATGACTGTCACACATTTCCTCCCACGACTATGAGAGAAACTGACAATTACTCAGTAATTTGCACATATGGATGTTCTTCCAGGTAATATAGAAATGCTAATATGATATACACACCCATGAACTGCAAAAGGAAAACACAAATATTTATTGTTATATTTACTGTATATGTATATTTGGATAGCTGTCTTTGTATATGTATGCCATATTGTGCTGCTTATTGTTTTTACGGACGGTTGAGGGGGAAGCCTTCGCCTCTCTCACTTTATCATGGTGCTTGCTGTAACCCAACTATGTGTCACTTTTCTGAGGTGGCGGATGAGCTATATTCTGGGCTTTTAAAGAGTGAAATGAATACTTTTTATTACCTCAAAGAACCACGTCACTAGATTAAGGGATGCATGGACTTCAGCCCTTTTTTTTTGTTTTGTCTCGAACCTTTAAACACTTGATGGTTCACTGCTTGATTATCGATGTCCTGCAGTGGGGGATTTAAATGCACTACCTTTGCTGCACGATTTAAAGGTGCCTTGGTGTTCCCAATTGTGGCCCCCTTAAACTTGCATGTAAGAGACACCCGGAGGAGTCAGAAATAGGGCTGACACTCCAGAGAGGGCCTCAGTAGAGGGAAGGGGGAGGGGTGGACTATCTCTGGTTTATTTTCTTTTCTGTAATTAGATCGATTAAGTAATAAACAATCTGTGGTTGAGACCAGAGAGCGGTCAGCCATAGAGGATGCCACAAGGCCGTTAGATGTGACTGCACGAAGAGCCAGCGAGCAAACAGGGTGGGCAAATTATTTATCCCAGCATGGAGCAAAGTTTTTTTTTCCGTTCGTAGCTGGACTTGCTTCTGCACAAGCATCTACAGAGCGGATAGAGCGCACAATAGAAATGCTCCTACATCTTTGAAATAGCCCCAGCAGTAGAGCTGTTTTTTGAAATGCAAAGCTTTAGCTGCAGTGTACTAAGATTACGAAACTAACGGGAAGAGAAAAAAATGTAAATAGCTGCAAATTTAAAAGAAGAAATCAGGATTTTAGTCCATAAAAAGAAAAGAAGAAGCTGGAGCTGCACAACGAACAACCAGTCATGGCACACCTAAATGTTTTGGTCAAAACTGTCCCCCCCACCACCGTGTATTTGTTTCCTCAGTTTATCTCTGCGTTGCTGTGTTTGCATACAGGTGCCATAGGCCTTCTCCCTGCAGCCGCACTGCAGTGGCACAGAGGTTTTGGGAGCCGGAGACAAAAGGTTTCAAATGCAATTATGGAGAAGTTAATTATGCACCCTGAAGGACTAAAGGACAATGCAGTTAGATTGGATGCACAGTGTAGCATTTCCTTCATTCATGTCTGTATTTCTGTTGATTTAAAGCCTAAGTTTAAACATCTGGGAGAGAAAACTGAGTGGGTTTGTTAACAAAGCTGAAGGTGAAGCGAGCTTAGTGTGTACAAATATCGTGTCACGTTCTCCAAAGACGTTTTTCTTGCCTCATTCTTTGAAATTTCCCAGAGTGCATCTGCCCGTCTAGTTTCAGCAGCTGTTGACTTTGAAAAAAAAACAAAAAAAACCCGCAGCCCGCTTCACCGTCAGCCTCCATCCGCTCCTGTGTGAGAGGAAGCAGGACCATTTAAATCCAGGAAAGACGTGTGCCACAGCAGAGCCGGAACGCCGTCTTTGTTGTCCGTCAGGAATGTGGACCTGCCAGGATGACAGGCAGCTTCCCACATACCTGAACTCTATCACCCATCCCTGCCTGTCCATAACCCCCCACCTTCACCCCCACAACTCACCCGTTGTAAGGCAGGGTCCTTGGGATTCCAGCTGTAACCCGGGAGCTTCCTCCTCTCATTTCAGTCTTTTTTAGTTCAAGGTCAGAGTCACTAACCAGCCTGTGCCTCAACCTTTGTGACCAGGGTGGTCGTCGCATGAAACGGGAATTCAAAGCATCGTTTTGACACATAAGCATCTTAATTTTATCGCTTAAAACAAAAACGAGTAGAAGAGAAAAGGAGCAGCACCTTCCAGTCTTTTTTTCTAACTGGTTTTGGGATGTTTTTTAGGGAGGGGACATCTGCAGAGCTGATGCAGCGCATGAGGAGCAGATCATCGCCTCATTGCTCCTGCTGCACAGCTGACCCCCCAAACGCCACACTCAGACACATTATCACATTATATCACACATCCATTCATGACAGTATTCGCCTCACACTTTAATCTTTTGTTGTTCTTATTTGCCGGAGCAGAAGCTGTAGACAAACATGTTTGTTTTTTTAAAAAGTACTATTACTGTTCATTTCCTCTTACAGCTGTGAGAATTTAATCCATGTTTAAAGGCGTGGAAGTGAAGCAATGAGCTCTTCTTTCACCCACCTCCCCATCACCATGTCTGCGGTAGCACCTTAATGAGGAAGTTTTGAAGCTAAACTCAACTAAATAACGGATGGATGCTTAAAAGAGGGAAAGTTTGTGTCCAAAGCAAAACGCTCACCTTTCAGCTTTGACCAAAAAATTTAAGAAATATATATATAAAAAAAGAGAGAATAAAAAGTTTATTTGATTTTATTTCACAGCTTATAATTGGTCAAATTTTCAAGTCAAGGTGAGGAATATTTCTTTATATGTTGAATGTATGTAAGCACGCCCGAGCTTCACTTTGGGTGTGTGCTTCTTATTTCTTTTATTTTTGGGAGTGAACCTCCACTCTATTCCTCTCCTCTGTTCTCAGATACCTCACCTTCTGCCTTAGTTTCAGTTTGCTGATGAAGAAAAATGTAAATGAAGAAAAATCAACCTTTAGTTATTTGTTTCTTAAAACAGACGATGCTAAGTAAAGTTTTTTCCTTTTATTTTTGTACGTATGTGCTGTGCACAGCAGTCTACTGTATTCCTGAGATACCAATAAAAGTTTGATTTGTTTTTTTTTAAACTGGCTGCTTGTAATTGTTTTGTTTTTTCCCCCAGCATAATAGTGGCTTAACTCCCAAGTCATTTACAGTCTGGTAGCTTCACTGCATCACCCTGAAGGAGTAGATGATTATAAATTCTGCTTCTCAAATATACTCCTTATGATTGGGAACCACTGTGTTTTTTTTTCTCCATGGTTATCTATTTTTCACAAGATAATCGTAAACTATTTTCTAAAATATGCTGTAAAGAAAAAAAATTGCATGAGGATTGCAAAAAACAACATTCAATTGTTTTAAATATTAAAAAAAAACATGAAATCATTCTTACAGCACTTGATTAGATGATGGAGTTCTGCTCCTCTATTAGCTACTTTCATTAAATTCATTTTGAGATTAACAAAACAACAACATTGCTTAACTTCCAGCATCCAGTGATGGTTTGTGAATCTAACCTACAAACCTACAGCCTCTGCATTAGCGTGTGTCTCCATCTGCTGGTGAAATTGTGTAAAGTTTAAGTTGTGCAGGTGCGTAAAAGCAGAAAACCGGTTCTACTCAGACAGAGACACCCACTCCAATAAGAACAGTTTAGGAAAACACTAAATCAGACGTAACACAATTAGTAATTTATATAAGTTTACAAAGTAGTCCATCCAGAGTTTGATTAAATACCTTTGGAGGTCCATATTTAGCTATTTGTTTGCACAGAATGCTGCTCTTTCACAAGATGATTATTCATGCAAATAAAGAAGAGTCGAAATCATTAATGTTCCACTGAATGTTTCAGTGACAATTTTTATTTAAACAATTTTCTTCATCCTGTAATTTTTATATAATCAAACCAAGATAAAACCAAACACAGGACAAGTTATTGACACACTGACTGTTGTTAGGTGTTCAGATGGAGTTATCATTGCATAAATAGTCTTTATTGTCGTACATCAGTCAAATAATATCAGCATAAACTTTTTCCATTTAAATTTTTCCATAAAGTTGAACATCCCAAACTTTTTGTGAGTTACATACACTTTCTGACTCCAAACTTAGAGTTGAACCAACAGATTATTAAGAAACAGGTTAAGGTGGATGAGTCAGGACGTGGAGCCAAAAATATAAGTCCTCTTGTCTGACCAACAGCATCAGTATAAACAGACAGAGGTGGAAGTGGCCCTTCCGCTGCTGTAACCCGCACATCTGCTTTGGGGGCGAGTTTTTTTCTGCTTTTTTTACCCAAAGGATGTGAGCAGGAGTGGCACTCGGGGCTTTAAATAGGAACTGTCACCAAACTCTGGCACAACGAGAGCATCAGAAGCTTCCAGCAGCTCGCATTGGAAACCACCAGTTTGATGCAGAATGGACATCAACAGGCGCCTGGGGATGAGAGACACCGTGCTGGCTCTCTTACTCACTTTCTTGCAGGGGTTTCCCATCGGAGAAACGGCCCCGAACCCGTCACCACTGGTCGGTTCCAACTGGGGGAACCCGAGGAGATACGTTCACCTGCAGACATCCACAGACCTCAACACCTTTTACTTGGAGATCAGATTAGATGGCGCTGTGCGCAAAAGTACAGCCAGAACGTCATATAGTAAGATTTTTATTCCATTTTCGCAAAGATGTATTGAAACTTGTATTTTTTAGGTTTATTTTTAGGTCATGAACTCTGTATCTGACACTAAATTTAATTTCTCTTCTCCCCTTGCAGGTGTGATTTTATTAAAATCTGAAACAAGGGAGCGCGTCGCCATCCTCGGCGTGAAAAGCAGCCGCTACCTGTGTATGGATCTGGAGGGCAACCCGTTCACCTCGGTAAGGCACCAATTACTCCACCATAAAACATTACTTTTACTGACTAAATTAATCTCCCAGGCTAAAACTTGATTTTGCGTTTGTTTTGCTCCCTTTTTGGTTTTACGCAGCGTTACGCACAGTTGCTTTTCAGTAGTATCAGATGTCCGAAAACCAATTATTTGATATTATTTGGGGTCTTAGCTCGAAATTTTGATCCGTTAAGCTTTAGTGTTAGTATCTGGCAACATTGTCGGAGTTTTATGCACAAGTTACCGTTGTCAATAATAGACTGTTTTAACATTATTATTTGGAATTAGTATTGTAGTTAATTTACTAAACTTATTTTTTCTATTGTTAATATATGATTTTATCTAATGTGTTTTTTTTACAAAGGCTTTGGTTATAGATGAGAAACTGACCAACCAAAAGCTCACAAAATATTTAAATTGTCTGGATACCGGAGATATTTTTTCTTTTACATCCAACTCTTTTTTATATCTATATGAAGATTAAATGATTTTACAAACATGATTTTTTTTAAATGCTGAAACCAGTGCTTCATTTTTCCCCTTTAGCCCACGTGCCTCAGGGAGGACTGCTTGTTCAACCACAAGCTTCTAGAGAACAACCGGGACGTGTACTACTCCACCCGGACCGGCATCCTGTTCAACCTGGAGGGGTCCCGGCAGGTGTACCTGCCAGGTCAGAACCTGCCGCAGACCTCCCTCTTCCTGCCCAGGAGGAACACGGTGCCGCTGGAGCGCCTCCTGCTACACAGGGAGAAGAGGAACCGAGTGGTGGACCCTTCAGACCCGCACCGCGTCTTCCTGTGGCAGACCGAGGAGGGCTCCGACTCTCGGGCTCTGCCGGAGGACGATGCCGAGGTTGAGGCAGAGGTGGAGGTAGAAGTGGAGCCCGGGGACGACGGGCGCAACGTGTCTCGCGAGACGCCTCTTGCGCCGTCTACGCACGACCCCTGGAACGTACATTCGTCTAAACAGGCCAGCCCCCGGAGCGCCGGGACCATGGGCTGATGCGTGAGCCCGTTATCACTCAACCTAGATCAAGCTTCTTTTTTTTTTAAAGGTAGTAGTGCAATCAACTTGTTGCTTTCCACTTTCCACACTGACCTAACAATATAGGACCTATAGTTTACGAATTATCCAGAAACGCAGTGTTTGTACACTGAAGGTACAGTGTTTAACTTGATTTGTAGCCCTTTTTGCACAGCTTCTATGTGCTAAAAGCCGCCTGTGACTTTCCCACCAACTTCAGGGCATTTTAAGAAATGCATGCATTCATTCATGTTAAATTTAAGGGCCAAGATAAACAATCTAAATAAGTTTCTGTACCTTTAGTTTGCTTCCTATGAATTATTCAAGAATACATTCCTTTAAATGTGGATGCATTTGCTTAATGTAGAAAAAATGGAAAAGAATTACCCATTATATACAGACTTTCTTTTGTTATGGTCTCTTCTGATTAAGGTTTTTACAGCTGGTCTGACAAACCCACTGTCTTCTCTCAAAACAGAAGCCTTATGTAGCCTAAATGCAGAGGACTGAGGGGCCTACTGGTGTGAAACGAGGCTAATATAAATATATATTCAATAAGTAGAGTTAGGATTTAGCATAGACTTTTATATGTTTGTGTGTGTGAAATAACAACGCCAGAAATGTCGATTTTTCCATCTGCAGTATTTTCTCCCACCAGTAACACGATCTGATTCATGACTTGAAGGATAAACAACATTTCCAGAAAACAACATTTCCAACAGTAACCTTCATATTAAATCGGAACCCTTGCAATGCAAAGATCAGGTGCTGGGCACCACCAGCAAACACAAAAAACCAGTCCAAACGAGTATTTATTTATTTAAATCCAATCCTTTATTGTTATTTATGGTATTTATGGGGATGCTTTACACTTACAATGTACAGACACAAACATATAGGTTTTTCTTTGAATGTATGAGCTGGAATTGTGGTGGAAGGAGTGTTGCTTGAATAAAGGGAACTTATTTCAATGTTATTTGTGGATTTGTGCCTGAACTGTGTGATGAGGTAAAGATTTTTTTATTTTTTTTAGAAAAAGCTCCAAGTGAGCGAACTGGTAAGCGTTTGACAGCTTATTTAGTTTAACTAACATTAAATGTGTCAATAGTCTCTTGATGGAAAAGCTCATTTTTAGGGAAATAGTCTCAGCTGCTGTTGCCAAGCGATGAGAAATGGCTATGAATCTGAAAACAGTAACAGCTAACAAAATTTTATTTAAAAGTGCATAAAAGTAATAATCTGAGACTGCAGGTCGAATTTTAAAACTTTTCCACACAAGAACAGAAAATGCTTTTAGCTCCCAAAAACATACGACAGCAGAGAGGAAATGATGGCTTTATAAAACAGTCTATTATATTATGCATAACAAGTACGGTCTGCAGTCACTGGAGGTGAAACAAACAACTTTTTTTTTACAAAAAGCACAATCCCAAACCAGGAAAAGGTTATTCTTTCATTTCAGTGCAGACAGCATGAACTCAAGATGTGAGACAAAACATCAATTTCTGCATTTTGGGTCAGTTTCCTGCAAAAATGCCTCAAGTTAAGACACCATGGTCACAAAAAGCCCGTTTAGATGTAAATAAAATCTTAAAAGCAACTTATGTTGCTCTAATATCTCAGAGTTTGACCTTTGTAAACTATCTGACAATA
>JAVQJG010066889.1:0-15662 GCA_036024015.1 Craterocephalus amniculus | reverse complement strand
AAACAGGAAATCCTAAATTCAAAACGGAATCCTAGGTAACTGGCAAGTGCAGGGAAAACCAGGAGGAGGAGGCAGTCACAGGTGATTTGATCAGTCCAGCATCAGTGGTGAGTCAAGCCTGTGTTTAGGGTTTCCTGTAACGTTTTTAGTAGGCATCAAATCTAATTTCCAGCTAAATTGGTTGAAAACATGACAGAATGGCTGAGGAAGCAGAGGGGGTGGGTCAGAGCGCAGTCCTTACGCAAGTGCCAGTATTATTTACTCATTACAGAATTTTTTATTCAAAAGAAGTTAATATTTCCACAACCAGAAACCATGAAACATTGTTCATGAAGAAGAAACTCCGTAGGTTAAACTATCCTCAGCATTCAGCCTCAGTTGGAATTTCCATTGAGCCAATTGAAAATCAACATCCCACAACCCAGGAGTACTGGGAGGTGAGCAGAAGTAACGGTCAGAGATAAAAATGAACATTTCTGTGAAGAGCCAGTGGCAGGAAGAAAAGATTTAGACATTACTGTAGTAAGCAGGTAAATCTGAACGGAACATGGTGGTTCAGATGCCATGTCATGAAGAGGAACACCTCTGCTGCCTCTGTAGCGCGAATGCAGAGACAAACATGGACTGATGACATTAAGAAACATCACAAGTTTACAACAACTAAAGTGCAAAGCAAGAAAACAGAGACTTTGTTGTCACGCAGCAACATTGAGAGATAAATATAAAGTCGAGTTACAAGGCGGAAGCGAAGGGTGACTGAAGTGCCATGAAGAAAATATGAGTGAAAGCCCGCCTAACAAGAGGTGACAGGAGTCGAGCTGTGGGAAGAACGGTTAGGAGAGTTTAACAGAGGGAGTGTGTGTGAGGGCAAGAGCTCAAAGCATCCCTCATTCCGACTCTGCAGATAAGTGCTACTGACCTAATTTCTTCCTGCTTTCCCTTCGTCTCGTTACTTGGCAGATCAAAACGACAGATTGAGGGATAAAATGATGGGAGGACAGGAAAGCAGAGATGGAGGTGAGAAACGGCGGAATCAGTCAGAGGAGGGGAAAGCTGATGCAGCGAGGTCATCGGCGTGTGAATGAGATCATCCCCAAAGATCTTCGGTGGCTTTCGGTGTTGTGCTTCATTCCGTGTCTGCCCACAAATGTTTTTCATTCTCTTTTCAATGCAAAGGTGTGGATTTACAGGAAAGTTTGGCCTCTCCGCTATGAAACTAGGGATTGTATCTGCTGTATGAAATATTCATAGGCTGTGAAGCCTCGCTGAATCAAGAACCGGTACAGAAGCACAGAACATGAAAAGTCTGACTTGGGAGAAGCAAGTTGGTTTTGTCATTCACCATGTAGACTTTAATGCTTGGAGCTTTTGAGGAAAATTTGGAGCTTCTTTTTCTTTTTCTTTTTTAGAACAGAGGCCGGAATATAAAAGTAACATGAATACAACACAAAGCTGTCCTGACCTTGCACGCTCAGTACATCCTCACAGCACATCCAGGAACATTCAGCCTTGAAATGGCAGCTTGCGTGTTCGTCAGCTTTGGTAACAGATGTTAAATAATAATGTAAGCACACTGTCTCATCCCTCTGCTTTTTCATTTGTGAAACGTATTGATAGCCATAATCCGTTCTTTCTTTCACCCCCTCTCTCCATCCTCATGATAATACAATTTCACTATTGCTTCATAACATCAGTGGTTTTTGTTAGATGACCTCATCTGATTGTTGCTCATAAACTTTTCAGTTTAGAGAACAAATAGATAAATAGATGGATAAATTTACAGACTCGTAGTCCAGATCACATAAAAAGACAATCCACAATATAAAAAAGAACAAGCACAAAAAAGAACCCTTTTCTGTAGTTAGGTACAGTAAGATCTGAACAAGGTCAACTTAACTTCATCAGAACAAAATCCAAACTTCCGAGCTAGGACATTAGCTTGAGCGTACAAAGTTCTGACCTGATGGTCAATGTCATCATCATCTGAGAGACAGTCCATCAGCACATGGCCAAGATATTTAACTTTGGATGACACGTTCAGTAAACTCCCTGACAGATGGAAGTTAAGGAATGTCCTAGATATACCCTCTTTGGTGCGATAGAGTTATATTATATATATTAGTTATATCAGAATATAATGACGATATATCGGTTCTATGCTT
Organism: Craterocephalus amniculus; assembly: GCA_036024015.1. Lineage (NCBI taxonomy): Eukaryota > Metazoa > Chordata > Actinopteri > Atheriniformes > Atherinidae > Craterocephalus > Craterocephalus amniculus. The sequence goes on along the minus strand of JAVQJG010066889.1, from coordinate 13,500 downwards.
GTCATTGGAGCAGCTGCAGTCCAAGAAAGTCACTGCCTCTCTTGGTAGTTTAAAATTACTTAATAATTAATCAAGAGTGTTCATAGTAGCAGGCAAGTTTTTCAGTCGAAAGGGAGGACCAGTCTATGTGTGTCTGGATTGGATTACTAGCTACATTCACTACTGCTGACATCTCAAAGGCATATGATCAATAGTGGACACATTGTATAAAATCTTAATGAATGCCAAAGCAGCATGAGCATCTGCTGTGGTAATACAGTGGTCCAACCAGGACGTAGTGTGCCAGGCTTCACTGATATAAGTATAACTACTACTGGCAATAATTCCCTACTTGACAATATTAGCTTTATATCCATACAAAAATTATTCAAATGCTTAGCAAAGATGAAGTTTTTATGCGAGATGTCTGCATTCAAGTCACCCGTGATATAGACACTTCACCTTTTCATTTTGTACAAAAGAATGAATAAAAGCAAGCTTACTAAGATATTTGTAAGTGTTATTCATACTAACAGTAACTTATAAGCAATAGTAAAGAAGAGTCCAACTTTTAAAACTCCTAAACCCTAAACAGATATATAGTTCATGCTGTACCGTTATCAGGAAGCCTAAACATAAGAGCAGGTCTATAGCAGCAGCTGCTGTGTGGATCGGCCGGATAACTGTCTCACTCCACATTGTACCTGTTTTTTTACTGTTAATATGATAATCACAATCATTTGGATCAAGATTCAGAGCTATGTTTTTTAGTACAACAGAATAACTTTTTTTCCGCATCCATCCATTTTCAGTACCACTTAATCTAAATCAGGGTCACAGGTGGGATGGAGCCTATCCCAGTAATTATCAGGTGAGAGGAGGGGCCACAGGTCGCCAGTACATCACAGGGCCAGAGGGACAGACAACCCTTACACACACGTTAACTCCAAGAGTGAACCCTTGAATTTAAAGTCTTCACTTAACCTAACATGCATGTCTTTGACAGTTAGAGGAAGCCAGAGTACCTGCGGTGAGAACACACGCATACACAGGGAGAACATGCAAACTACTTGCAGAAAGGCCGCTGTTTTAAACCCCTCCTCAGTTCTGGCTTAAACTCCCCCCTGGGCTCAAACCGACAACCTTCTTCCTATGAAGCTGCGGTGCTAGCCTAATTTTTTTCCCTATGTCAAGTAAAAAAAACAACGAAAAAACACTGCACTAAAAGAACGCAGGAAGGAGGTTTGAGTTCAGCTGAGGCGACGGCAGATTAGCTAAGTCGGGTTTAGTTTATTTATTCTACTGTAAAAGGCCCTTTCACATTTCAGCTGCAGTGTTCATGTCTGTTTAGGCATAGATGTTTTTGTGTTGTTGAGCCCCTCTGCTGTCACTGCAGAGAAACAATCTAGGCTACATATGAACAATTTATTTCCTTTGTGTCATGTTTACATAAAACAGAGTACAGCCATTGTCTCTTTATCTTATCTTTATATTGTATTTGCATATTTGACATGGTGAATGGAATATAATGTGAGTTTGTTTTAAATGAATTGTTAGACTGGAAACTATTTCTAGCTGTTTAATGACACCAGTGCACTTAGCAGCTGTAGGCTGTTGTGTGCATGGTATGTCCAGATTTTATTTCTTAGCAGTACAGGTTTTCTGAGTGTTTACTTTGATTAAAAAAAGAAAATACTGAAATATATGTCTCTGGCCTGCCTCTGGTCTCTGTGCAGGCACGGGGGGTGTTTGCATGATTCCTCTTCTTTGAACTGTCTTCACTGTGAGATATTCTCTGTTGTGTCGGTATAAGAGTTGCAGGTTGTTGATAGTCTGACTGGACTGCATTGTTTTCTTTATGGTGTTTCTTTGTCTCTTTTTTCTTCTCTTTTCCTTTCTGCTCTCTTTCTATTCTCTTTCTGTCCCCTCTAGTAAGGCGCAGCAAAATTGTGTAACTTTAGCAATAAATAATCATTCAAAATAAACAAACCATGATAAATAGAAGGAAAAAAGGATTCAGATTATCTAGAGGCGCTTCATACACATACATATAAAACTTAACAAAGTTCCTCTTGGCAACTCAACAGCCTGACCATCATTCAGCTTGCTACAACACTGGGCAAATGTCTAAAATGAACATCTAGACCTTTTACTAAGTTTAAGTTTCTTTGACAGAATTAGCAGCCTTTAAGGATATTTAAGGATATACTAAACGCAATGTCTTCTGGATGTTCCTTCCACACGTCTTTTCAGAAATATTGAAGCTCAACCAGGCTGGATGGGGCATCAGTGCACATCCACAAAGCTGTCCAGAGATGCTGCAGAGATAAGAGTGGTTAGAAAAGGCTTTAACTCAGAATAGCTCCAAACTGCCTGTTTCTCACTCATAGTGTTTGTTAAATGCTTTTGGTTCATCTATCAGTCTTAAAATATTTTTAAAAGATATTTTTATGTTAATAGATTGAGCTGAACAAGATGACATATTTATCTTGAGGTAGGTTTGAAACAAAAGGAAATGTGCTTTAATGTTAAAATGTCCTGTATGAACTGTATGCAGCATTTTCCTGTCCCTGCTTAACAGGCCCAGGATTTTCTACTTTAAAGGGTTTCATTTATTTTTCACAGCAAGGAAACATGGCTGCATATGGGCCAGGCTTTATATCCACTGAGTCTTCCCGTAGTACAGATAACCTCGACAGGAAGTAGCAGGAGACTGTGTCTCTTCCTCCCGCTGTTTGTTTCATCCACTGGCAGATGTTGTGGCAGTACCCCGACCGTTCTCTCAGTTGTTTACTTGCACAACAACGCCATTTGAATATCTGCATTGGTTTGGGTGGGTGGGGCGGAAGAAAGCGTGGTTGTTCCCATCTGTCATTGAGTTTCATTCTGTCTTTCACACAATGAATTACATTGTCCTTGTTCTCTACACTGCTGGTAGTTTATTGGAGCAGTTGTTTTCTAACAGTCTAGACTAGCTGTGTACAACACAGGCAGTCGTTTCAAATGATTCAGTCACTTTCCTCTATTCAAATTCTTCCACTTATTTGGGACCCAGTTGCAGGGGGAACAGTCTGAGTCTCTCCTCAGCCACCTTCTTCAGCTCTGTTGTTGGAGAGACCAAGGTGTTGTTAAGGTCACCAAAGTATCTCATCTTTACATTTGTTTTTGGGTTTTCTCTTGCTTATCAGCTTGACTCCAAGCCGCTCCCTGATAACCAGCTCCTCACCCCGTCCCTAAGGATGATCCCTGTGGAGTCGCTTTTCAACTGCTTGTATTCACATTCTTCGTCATTCTTTTGTTCGCAGTTTGTGACCATAGCTGAGGGTTAAAATATAAATAAAATTGTCATTCTAAAGCTGACCTTTTTTCTTTTTTACTTTTCCTGTCCAGCAACACAGCATCATAGCGGCTGTGTTGTGCTGAACAAATTTGCTTTGCTAAGAAGATCTTTATGAATACAAGGCCCCCTCTGATAAGCTAAGTTTTATGCTTTATTATCAGATTTGTTTATTGCTGAATTTACATGTTAATGCCAGACTTGACAAGGGGGACGGGATAATAGAAAGGAGAGAGTAAACAGAAAAGAAAAAAGATGAGGATACACCAGATAGAAAGTAACAGCATCAGCGGTTCAGTCTAAACAGAAAAAACAAAAAACAAAACAGATGAGTAGATGCTCCACCTGTAAGGACACAGAAAACCACCTGCAACATCTAACAAGAAAAACAAACAATACAATAACAACACAACTTAGAATACAAACCGCCTAATAAAACAAAGCTGACAGATAATCATCCGGAACACCTACATTACCACAAACGCTTCACTCTCTTCATCGTAACAGAAAGGCACTGCACCAAGTTCACCCATCAGTCTTCCTCTCCTCCGGCTACCCCTCCTCAGAGTGGGCAAAGTGGCCTTAGAGTGATACATATTCTCTTCTTAGCTGCTTTACATTCGGCTGCTACTTGTCCATTGGCTGCAGCAAGTCGAGGCTTGATGAGACCAAATGGACTACATCTGCAAAAATCAAAGCTGACGGATTGTTTCAGATTCAGATTGTTTCATTTTCCTCTTTCATCTAATATGTTTTAACCTTATTTTCTTTCTTGTTTAATAAAGAGGTTGTACATTGATCTCATAATTTTGGTATCAATGTGACTGATCTGTTAAGGCAGCCAAGCATCAAACTCACAGACAAACTCCCTACTGATCTGATGCTATTTAAGTCTTTGTACTTCAGAGAGTGCGCAGTATGGCAGTATTATGCCGTGTTATGTGCTGTGTTTTGGAGCTCTGAGGCATATTCTTCAGCTGTACCCCCTGCTGTTTGCTACTGTTTGGTGCCAATTACTATTCCCTCTGGTCCAGTTGGGCCTGCTGTGAAAAATGCTCTCCATATCCTCACAATACTTCTCATTTTCATGATTAAATTAATCTTGTTTTGTTACTGTTTTTTTTGGGCTTTTTTCGTTTTTTTTAAATGTCTTTCAGAAGGCATTTAAAGACACTGCTCCGAAGACTGCACACTTTTGTCCACTTATACACATGTACACTTATAATACTCAGGTGGTATGGCGGGTCGTTCAGTGATGTGAAGGTGAATGGTGATTCAAAGGGTGGTTCCACCGCTCCCACCTCAGTCACCTTTCATGTCCTTGGGCAAGACACCTTACAGTGATGGCACCGCTGGTAAAACTCATTTGTAAGTCGCTTTGTATAAAAGCGTCAGCTAAATGAGCGTAATGTAATGTAATGTTATGTAATGGTATCAAACAATGCAGGGGACATTATGGGAATCAGGGCACATTTGTTGTAACATGTAGCCATAACCATTTACATTAATTTGAGCTCTAACTGTGTACTTTCAATGCCCAGTTTCAACATCTTATGGGTGAGAACACAGCAGGAAAAGTGAGGAATTGTGCTGAGATGGGAAGTAGAAAAGCGAAACATGGCAGAATGACTGTAAACCTGCCATCCTCTGCGTGTTATAAACATCACTGATTAACAGCCTCCGCCACGCTTTCCTCAAAAGATGTGGTCAATGAACATTAACAAGCAGGAACACAGATGAAGACATTTGACATGTGGAACAACATAACTGCTTCACCATCTGCCCTGCTGCATGTACAGGTGACTGTGTGAGATCCTTCTGCTCTAGTTACATTTTTCTTTTTTTTTTGTAAATACATTTCTCTTATACTCTTTCCAGAAGATTGTTATGGGAGTCTCCCTGAGTTTACCACATTACGTCTACTATAACATGTGTCTATGTGTGTGTGTGTGTGTGTGTGTGTGTGAAAAAGGTTGGTGGGCATGATTCTGTTAAAGGGATAAAGTGATGCCCACTTACAGGAAGGGTGTGGGAGAGAAAATGGAGATGTATGATAGCTATGTAAAGAATGAATTAGCCCATCTACATTACATCACACTTTCCATGAAGAGTAGCACAAAGTTTGCTCTTCAAAAAAGTCACTAGTACATTTTTCTTTTACTCATCTTTTCTACTTTAATCTGCAGCTTGCAGGACATTAAATCACTCTCCTCTCGAAGTCGATACACAAGACTCACTTAAAATGTAGTTTAAATGGCTAAGAGCAGATTTTCCTTCTTGTTGAAACAGAAGTGTCTTTGTAAGTGCACTTTCACACTAGTGGGCTGTGATTGTTTCATCAGACCTCATCCTTGATCAGTTTTGTTTTGGTTCGAATAGGAAAATGTGAAGGAACTTAAAATTAGTTTCCACATGACAACGTTTATTGGCATAGCCTCTTATAGTAGGTGGGAATTCCTGCAAAGGAATATAGAGAAGCAATAAACTAAGGTCACCATTGAAGCTGCAGTTTTGTGTTGCTTTTGAACTTAATTTCCCTCATAAGACGCTTTTGTTATTCAGCTCTCCTTCGTTGAAATGAATTGGTATCATACATTTGCACCCCTATTTTGAATGTCAAGTACGATATGAGGCATCACACTGCGAGGAAAGATAGGGTTTAGTCAAGTGAAATCTTTTACGACCAGCAAAATTATTGCACTCATTTTTTTCTTACCCTGCAATGAATTGAATTACTGGCTAAGTATGACTTATTAAAAACTCTGTATTCTTCCCTCAGTTGGCTAAAGACACATTTGTCTTCTCCTAGTAGCCCCTAATTTGGTTTAAAAAAATGCAGACAAGGGAGACAATAATTGATGTTGTGTCGGTAAGAAATGTAAACTTTCTTCGTTATGTAAGTTCTTGGTACAGTGATGTAATTTTACTGCAGAAAATTGCAATGAGACAGAGGGTTTAAAGAGGTAGCACACTCTAAAATGTGTTTTTGAGCTGTAAACAACACAGTTTTACCTACTTGTAAAAAAAAACTACCAATATTGATTCTTAAAATTTGTACGTTGTCTTTTATTGTTGCACATAGAAGCTGCTATACCATGGTCAAAGTGATTGGCTGCAAGATGGCTGTTGCTGGGACCGGCCGACAACAACTGATTTCAGAGCAAGGAAGAAAGTGTCACAAATAGCATGAAATATGCAAAAAAAAAAAAATTAAACAGACAGCAACTGGCATTTCTTCTCCAAGGTGCAGTATACATGAGGACCAGCTGCAAAACAAGCAGGAGCAACCCCAACCTCTGATTCTTTCAGATATGTATAGTAATGAAAGCTTTTACATGTTGACAATGCATTTCCAAGGCCCGATACAGAGAGCCTCACAAAGTCTGTTCCGACCTTGAGGTCAATAAGAATTGCCATGGCAATAATATGCATTTTGAGAAGAAAACTACAGTGAGGTACTTGCTGTATCACTGTTGTGACAGGCCTTACTGTATCTGTAACTCATTAGCTGTAACTGATACAGCTTATCTTTAAAAGCTTCTAATTGACAGCATATGATTCTTCAGATAACACTGGCCTGGCTCAGACCCCCAGTTTTAATCACCTGCGGCCGGATGACTGCACGATGAAACATTGTTGAGCTGTTTTGTTATTCGTAGGTTATTACTGTGGGACAAAGCAGAGTCTGGCAACAATGCAACAGCAGAACAAGCCAGCACACTATGAGGAATGCTTAACAGGCACATTCCTCTCGTTCCCCCTCGTGTTTGTAGACACCTACACATGCACACACAATTGTGCATTGATCCATTAAAGTACATGATCATGTATGTAGCGAGCTGCATAGGAAGCACACGCAAAGACAGAGAACCCCATGAACTGTTTACAGCACATTGGTTTATCTGAGGAAAAGCCACTTTTCTCTACCTCACCGCTTTGCTTCCTTTTCCTCTTCATCATTTTATATATGTTTTTTATATAATCATACACTTTTTTTAATTCCTCAGGCGATTGTGTCATTGCTTGATTTTCCCTGAAGTCATTAGCATTTCCAAGAGAATCATCAATGCTGTGCTCGTCTTCCGGACAAATTCATGTGGGCTTACATAAGTGGAAAGCTTTCACATAAACAAATCAGCACATGGTCCAAAAGACTTTTTGGGCGGTCAAATTTTGTCTGGTGGTCTCTTTGTAACAATCAGCATTCTTGAATTTCCACCAGTGGAAAGGATGGTCCCCTCCCCTCTGCCCCAAATATTCACATGCTGAAGATGCCAAATGTCGCAGTGCTTCAGTGGTGCATGAGTGTTTATGTGGTGGGAAATTTTAGGATATGATGGATGGATTTTTTTCCTTTTTAGTACTGGATTAAAAAATGTGTTCAAAGAGCAAGTAATATCTTTCTTTGGTATCTGTGGCTAAATAATTCTACATTTGTAATTTTTTGGGGGGAATTTCTGCATGTAGCAAAGCAGCCTTTTAAACCAGGTGATGTTTAAATGTGGATGTACAGACTTATTTGGGTCTATGTTTCAAAATAGCTTTAGCTAACAAAAGCACAATCAAATTTCACAAACAAGTGATGTTCAAACATGATAGTACACTGTAAAACCACCAGTGGCCATTGTGCAACTATAACAATGTATTGTATAACTGAGAGATGCTAGTTATACCTTAGTATCTTTCAGTGGTTGAGAATACTGTGCAGTATGTATTCAGTGTAGCATAGTACATATTAAACAATTACTCAGAGTAAAATATGAAATAGTCATCAAAAAAATAATCTGTTGCTTTGTCTGTCAATCATTTGATATAAAAAATGTTGCACATTTTTAACCAGTTTGCAGGCTTACACAAACAGGTAGCACCTGCAGTGAGGCTTGTTCAGTTTATTACTGTTTATGGATTCTTTAGAACCAGAATATACTGGAGCATTTAGCATGCTGAATTAACGGTGTACAGGTTAATACATTAACTTTGATATAACAGAAACTACTGCTTAACATAGAATGTTAAACTTCAGGAGAAAAGAAAATGCTTAGAAGGCTGGATTTCTGATAGTAATTAAAGCCAATAAAACAGTGGAATTTCTTTATTGCCCATCTTCTTCATTTCCTTTCCATTTTCTCATTGTGTGACTACGTCTAAAGTTCTTTTTCTTGGATTCTTTCTCATATACAGTATAACCATTCTGGAGGTGCACATAGATATGGTCGATTTTATCATTTGTTATGCTACTTTAGCCGTGTGTGCCGATGCATGCACACACTCACCATGCTCTGTATCGTGATCTCGAGGGGCGGTGTGTTATGCGAGTTGTTGTGTGTTCCAGTCAAGCAGAGTTTATCCAGGTCAGTAACTTGATCTGATTAAGTCAGTTTAACAGTTGCCCAAGGGTCTCTTCCTCTCCTTCTCACGCTTTCTCTGCTTCTCGCATCTCACCTCGACCTTTTTCCTTATTTTTCCCTTCATTTCCTGGCTCCTCTCCTGTCCCGCTTCCTCTCTGTGCCATGCACCGTCTTTTAGTTCCTCTTTGAAGTTCTGGTAGATTTCTCCCTTTCTGCCTCACATCTGTAGTACTTTGTCAATTCCAGTAATTTAATTTCAGTAATGGGAACGTGATGAATGTCACCCAGATTAGGACTTGTCAAACTGGAGTTTACCAATCAGTCAGCTTTTTACTGTGGGTTTAATTAAGTCCGAGCTGCACGGTAACCCAGCAGAAACATCATGTTTTTCCTTAGCTTCTGCTGTCTGCCTTTATTTCTTGTTTTTTTTTTAAATTTACTGGTTTATACCAGGGATGGGCATTTGATTAAATTGTCTTGATTGATTATCAGGAGAATTAACATCGATTATCGATTAATCATTAATAATTATGTGTTAAAATTCAATATTTAAATAAAGTGAAAGTAGAAAAATTCTAGTGTGTTTCCTTATTTAGATTTTTATTACAAGATGAACGACTCTTAAATGGGATTTAACAATGGTTACACTGGAAAATATGTGCTTACATACAGCTTCAGCACAAATCTAAAGAAGCATTCGATTAATCATTTAAAAAAATAATGTAATTGATTACATTTTAACTATCGATTAATCGCTTTTACACTGTTCTTTAGTCAAGCCAACCAAACAGGCTGGACAGTGTCATGCAGTTACAGATGCTGCTCACTGGGGGTGATATTCCACAAAACGACCACTGACCAAGAAGAAACAAGAAAAGCTGGCTCCTCGATTATCCAGGACCAAAAACTTTCACTGCAAACAAGAAAAGGGAGCAAAAAAATTTTTTTTCAGCCGCTCTCTCTATTTACCTTGGTGGTCAGACTGAATGTGGCTGTGACTAGAACTTGACCAAAATGAGCAGCAGGGGAAACAGTAAACTGTCCAGCATGTTGCACTATGATCACTTCCTCTCTGTGGTTCACTGGTTGGTCCGTTACTCTTACACTGCCAGTGAACTGCGCCTGAGTTCACTTGTAAGTGATCCATAAAAGAGACAAATTAGATACAGATATGATTTGTCATTATGTTTTATGCAGACGCACAAATCTTTTCAGCTCTGACAATGTTTCTCTGTTTGGAGCTGGTCTTTGTTCACAAAATAATTAACATGCTGCAACAGGACTGAAGTGGCCAGACTGACTCCACATTTAGATGGCGGAATGGGATGCAGCACCAGACTGAAGTCATATAAACTCTTCCTGTCTCACTGTCATCATAAACATGCTGAAACACACTGAGACACAAACACACACTGATGCAGAGTGACTGGACCACACAAGGCAATACCAGCAGACTAAATATGTCAACCTGGCAGTCTGCACCAACGAAATGCCATATAAACACATTTAGCCTTCAGATAAGAAGAGTACAGTGAGCCTGTGGGGTGGAAGGATTATTTTCTTCTTTTTTTTATTTCCTGTCTGTCAGAACTTCTTGTTGCTAATCCCGATTAATCCCAGCTAATGCTTCTTTTGTCTGAAGACACCTCACCAGCAGGCCTCATTTTCCTCGTGCTTGATTCCAAACAAATGAGTAACTGCAGGATGAGCCGGCTATATGCCGGATATGGGTGGCTGCAGCTGCTGGACCGCTGGTCAGGCTATTACGCTGTCATGCTTTTCAGGAGAGGATAATTAATCGTGCTTGGAATTCATGAAACTACACAAACTATATGTTAAAGCAATACAGGACACATACACACAGACAACATGCTCTCCAGCAGAGTGAGCCGCAGTCTTTAAACTGCTGAAATGTTTTAACACTGAGGACATTAAGCTGCTGTCACTGATATCTATGTTCTCTCTCGCTCCATATGGACTCATAGGGACACAACATTTCGTGCATAATTTTCTGCAGTCAATTAACAGCAGAGCCTCTTAGTCCCTCAGAGCGAGGTTTATGAAAGCTAGGTCCACCCAGGATTACTAGTCCTTTCTGTTCTCTTCACAGGAAGGACTAGTTATCATGCTCCCACTCAGATCTTCTACTATTATGGCAATTAATTATGAAAATCAATTGATTTTTTTTGGTTTTGATGTTGCCAAGCAATCTATAGAGATGTGGGGGAAATGTGTAAAATTTACTGTACTGTATGTGTGATTGTGTCTTTCCTGTTTTTATTCAGTAGTACGAACTGTGATTGGACTTCTGAGTTGCAGTTACAAAAAAAAAGATACATTTTCTTTTCTTTTCACAATCTGATGATTATACATATTAAGCCATGCGAACAGTGAATGATATGTTGTCACAGAATAGTGTTTGCACACTATTTGCACCATAAAAGTTATTTGAAATAATAAAAGTAGCAATTTCAGGCATAAGAAACACAAAAATCTGCAAACCTGTATTAATTTATTGCTGCAAGGTGAAGACGAACAAGTGAACTAACAAAAACAAAAAAGAAGAAATATACAGTAAAACAACTCTCCATCAAGTTTCTGGTCCAGGTCATTTGAAATATTTGTATGCCTCATCCTCATCTTGGATGACCTCCACCGCCTACCAGGCCTCCTCATGCTGTTTTTCTTCCTGTGCCTTCTTGCTTTTCAAACTTTTTCCTAATATCTGAATAGCAATCATCTGAAGCTTTGAGGATTGAGCTGATTTTCTAGTTTAGCCTGCAGCTGCAAAATGAGCGCGACTGATTTATAATCAGGGTTTTGCAATTTGAAAGCCTGTGCTCACACATTTACAAATTCTGCAAAATTATGGCATTTTTTTTAGAGTTGAGTAAAACAGGGTTTTCAAGAAAAATGTAAAAATCTGACTGTGTTTGTATTTGGTGTTTATCTGCTTGGCAGCTGGCATGTCCAGAACTTTATCCCAACAGGTAAACAAAGTAAAATACAATCAGAAATCCTGAAAATGCAGTCATTTGGGTCTTCTCCAACTCTAAATTGAGTCAGGCAGATTCAGGCTTTTACAGACCCCAACAGAGCCTACTGCTTTCTTTGTGGTGTCCAAAGGCCTTTATCTGCTAATGTATTTATGCAACTGTACGGCTTTGACTCATCCGGCAGCGCATCTCTTTTTACCTGTTTATTCCATCTCCTCTTATACCCACAGAAACTACAGACAGATCGATTGTCAAACTTAGAAAAGTACTCTAACTGACATAAGAAGGGTGCAGTTCCCACTCAGCTAAAAGAGCTCGACAAAAAATCTAACTATATTGCTTCTCTCACCAAGATGCTGAAGGTTGTTCCCCCTGCGTAAGAATTTGCTGTACAGGGCTGGGCTTATGCAAGAGAAGGTTTCACGCTGACCCAAATGGAAAAGACAAAGCTTCCAGTCGCTCTGCCATGGGTTACAGTGGCTGGCAAATTTAGAAACTGATGAATGATTCAATACAACACCCGAGGCAACCAGCTGAACTTAACAGTTAGGAACGGAGATTAGGCTCTGTATGTTTGTTTTTTTTAAGAAAACCAAATAGTAAAATCCGGCTATTTGGGTATTTTAGCGGGAACTACTAAGGGGTTCTTGCTCACAATTATTTCACCAAATCCATTATCGAATTTAATGTTAAAATTTTCATGCTAATGATTATATCTCAGCATCAGTGTGAGATACTTGTAAATTCCTGAAGTCTTGTATCTTTATTTCTCCTTTCCTCTTTTCCTTATTTTATAAATATATATCTTACTATTTTTACAATCAAAAAAGAAAACATAGAAAGAAACTTCCATCAGTGTAATTAAACCATTGTTTAGTTTTTCTTGTCTTGTTTTTTAAGAGATTTTCTGGAGTACTTATGAGTAGTCATTGTATTGCCTGCAGCAGACGGCTGTCTTTTTTTGAAGGGCTGGCTAAAGCTAAAAGTTACCAATAAAAATGACATCAACAGAGCAAATTTGTCACGATCTAAAACAGATCAAGCCAAAATTTTTCTGCAGTTTATACAAAAGCTATTATTAAGATTTTTTCTCTGCATCATCTCTGCTTCCAACAATTGTTAAACTGTTTTGTCAGTATATTTTCTTAATGGCAGAATGTCTATGTATCATCATGATCTATAGTGCAGTCCAAATTGTTTTTAGATTCAAAACCCTATTTTAATTTGGATAGTGTTACTGTACGTATAACCTTCTGATATAAAAAGTTTTCGCTCTGTTCTGATTTTGTATAAATCAGAACAGTAATGAAATGATTAGTTTTCTATCAGGTCAGTAGAGAAATCAATATTGTGTCTTCTGAAATGGCTCAGAGGTTCATTTATTACCTGAGGCCAGTTTCTATGAATACTGTAACCTTTGATGTACCGTATAAAGTTGGGGTGTCACAATTCTCCCAATCCTCAATTCGATTTGATTTTCAATTTTAGTGTCACTATTCGATTCGATTCTCTATTTTGTTCTCTTCGTCTTACAACACAGAGGCCTATGCCATTTTTAAAGTAGTGTAATGTACAATCATGGGTGTTAGTAATGAAATTTTGAACGGTTAATCTTATTTCAAAAGATGGGCTACATATATAAGTAATTTAATTTAATTCTTGTGTATGGCAGTAATAGTCAGGTTTAAGTAATTTATTTACAATAAAAAACAGTAACAGTCTTGTTTAGTCAAGTGGAAAACAACAAAAAACAAACACAGTAACAATAATAACAAAAATGAGAAGTCACATAAGGTGCCAACCTTCAAGTGGCTCTTTTTGGGTTCAGGAATATTCATAA
>JAVQJG010066886.1:0-21291 GCA_036024015.1 Craterocephalus amniculus | reverse complement strand
CATAATAAATGTGCGGAAATAAGTAATAACTGTATCATTGATTAGTTTTATGGGGCCCTCAGGGAACTTGGGGCCCTAGGCAATCGCCTAGTTTTGCCTAATGGTAAGTCCGCCACTGCCTGCAACAGGGTTTTCCGACAGCACATGATCCGTTTCGTGAAGGTGGTAAGGACCGAATCTAAACAAACTCATCCTGATTCCTGCTTGTTTAGAAGCAGAGGCCTAAGGTCAAGGGGGCTGAGGCCGTGTATTTGTTGTTCCTGCCTCTTGAAGAACTAAGGGCCTCTTATAAACCAATGAGCCATCCGAGTGTTGCAGAACATCCATCTCTCCTGTATTTTAAGTGCGTACACATTCACCAGTGTTAGAATCTATTGTCCTCTATTTGTTTGGTAGATTCAACTCGGCAATGTGGCTTTAAAGTGATTTCCTGTGGAGGAAAGCAGGTGGAGGAGACAACAGAAAGCCAACAGCAAATGTAAACAATTCACATGTCAGTTCTTACTTTTCATCTTCATTATTTTCTGTAGCCCTGTGGCCATGTGGAGGGAATAAACTTAGGACTCTTATTTATACTTTTAAAATCTTATTTCACTTTTTAGAAGAGGACTAAAGCCTAAAGTTTGACGTAGACTCTACAGTTTTCCTTATTCCTACCCATATTAATGTTTCGGTTGATCTGCTCCTCCTTGCTTCCTTTCCTAATCTTTCTCTACTTGTCCAAACTTACCTTCTTTTGTTTTCAGTGTTATTGACAGTTCAAAGGGAAAAATTATGGATCTTTTTTATATGAGTAATTGATTTAATGGATCAATTGCTGCTTCATATACAGGCTTCACAGGAAAGGCTTTTTAAAAAATGACTACCTGGTAAATTGTTGCTTCATAGACTGAAAGCAGTGGGGTTGTATATATTTACAGTAAACTTGCAAAATTAAAGTAAGGTGTCCCTTAAGGCTCAATCCCAGGGCCCGTCATATTAATCCGTTATACAGATGATATTGGTTGTTATGTGTAAAATAATTTGAAGTTATTTACATGCTGATGCTCGTTCTTCAGTTAAATCCACTCGGTGGTTGTTTTTTTTATTTCAAAGTTACACTCCTCTATCTACACAGCAAGGCAAATATATTAATGAATCATCAATCTGTTTATCATACTCTTACTAAACACTTTGACTGTGTTCTTTTAACTTAGTCAATCCAGTTTTACTTGATGGGCATCCATAACCAAATAAAATAAAAAAGAACTTTGAAAATTTTTTCAGTGTCACTGATTAATAATTTGAATGTTTTTACCCTCATTTTTAATCAGGAATCTTACTTTTGTGTTTATTATGATATTCTATATCATACAGATTCAGAGAAATGGTACGATCATACATTTAACTGGTATACTGATGTGTACATGTCTGCGTTTTTGTACTTTGATTTCTGCAACAACCAATTTCGGGCAAAGAAATACATAGAATCTATTCCATATGATGATATGATTTTAGTGATTCTTATGCTTACAATTGTAGCAACTTGAGTTTACCTAACACTAACCCTAAATGTCAACATATGTTTTAACTCATTTTAGTTTATGAACTTTTTGTGATCATTTTTGTTCATTTCTATGGCTTTTCTGTGTGATCCTTGTTGAGTGACTAAAAGTTTAAGCAGCTGAAGAAGACAAAATCTGAGTTTATTTTTTCTTCCATTCTTTCACTCCTGTTACGTTGCTGTCATGTTGCTATAAAGCCAATTTTATTTTATTTTTTTAAAAAACTGCCTTAAAGCCTGTTTTGTGAATGCACAGATTTTTCTTTCTAAGGAGCTTTTACTGGCTGTTTTACTGTTAGAAAATATGAACACGCTTGAACACAAGTGAGTCATTATTAGTGGTTTATGTGTCATGCCTGTGCTTCCCTTTTACAGTTAAAATGTCAGTAGTGTTAGGGGAAGTGCAGCACTTTATCAACACAAAACATTAAGTTACTTTATGAAAAATGAATTTGGAAATCTTTCAGCGGAAGATAAGGCATTAGATCTATGTTAAGGTTTAAGTATTAAAGTGCTGCCAGTAGTAATTGAGAAACTGCCTTTGTGCACAGCCAGCTGGTGATGGTGTATTTCTATCCATAATTATTACGATCAGAAAGAAATCTAGATAGCACAAGTTTAAGGCTGGCTTTTTTTTCAGTCAAAATGTATTTGTTAGCTTTCTTAAAAAAAACAAAAACTAATTGCTGGTATTTGATGTGGTACTGCAAAGCAAAACTGGGCTTAAAACAAATGTTCTGAGCCGCTGTTTCTCAGCATCCAGGCACTCCAGGACTGCTTCAAGCCAAAGAAAATGATAATAAAGTTTAGTGCGCCATCAATATTAGTCAGAAAGCTCAAAGTTTTAAAGTTTACACATCTTTAGTGCTGCTTTAAAGTCAAGCTAGAGAATTTGGCCCTCAGAACAGTCAAACAGGAGCTGCAGGTTGTCCGCAGAGTAATGTGCCTCTCACCATATCCAACACACAGTGTAAGAGGAAGTACAACATCTGAAGAATGTTCTCCACTGAGTGTAACACACTCGCCCTGTAAGCACACTGCACCAGAGCTACAATCAGGCAGGACTGCATTGGGAATGGCAGTTTTATAGCCTACAGCATGTTTCATTACATGCAAACCTAATGCACTCGGTTTTGCTTTTGTAAATGGAGCCCTGTCACCCACACAACTAAAATACAAGTTCAAACAAGCACATGCAGAAAATTGTGCAAGAAACTTCTATACATTTGCAGGTCACACCAAAAAAAAAACAGGCAATAATTAACCACAAGAAAATGTTTATTAAGAAGTTATAATTTTGGCTTTAGCTCATTTGTAATTGGCCTCAAGTCCACAAAGAGTTTTCAGTGAGGTGAAACTGAAATCACCATCAGGAAACTCAGAAAGTCATCTGAGAGGTTTATCCTCCCTTGTTTGAACAGAGTTGGCATCCGCGTCTCAATTCTTGGAACCTTTCACCAAAAGTTTATGAAAATGTTTCTTTATTGAGTTAAAGGGGAATCTGTTCGGTTAATGTACGAGCCCATAATCCAGCATCATTCAGACCCGACGTGGCTGATTCCTGCTGTAAACCCAGAAACACATAAAGTGAGCAGCGCTTGGCTTGACACTGAGCACGGCGCACGGCAGGATGAAGGTTGATGTCAGGCTCAGGAACTGTCATGGTCACTGCTACAGCTTGACAGCAAATCAACTCTCAGCTTCTCAACCTTTGATCAGGACTCCATCACCTGGGGTTCTGATCCACTTTTACCTGCCAACCAATTTCTACAGAAGTGTTTAGCATAGAACAATTCATTTATATGTGTTCCCTTTAATATGTTTACTCTCATTGTTTTTTTTACTTGTGACAACCTTTTATGTTCTGTTTTTATACAGCACTTTAAACTGCACAATGTATAAAAAGTGCTATATGTATAAAGATTGGCTGATTAATTAATTAATAGATTGAATGATTTCTTTTAAAATAATACAGCACTTTGGTCAACATCTGTTGTCTTTGAATGCTTATAAATAAAGTTGACTTGACTTGATTACATATGCAAAACATCAGATAAAATCTGTATTTATAAAAGCGACACTTGATGACTTGATTATCTTCCAAGTGTTTTTGACCCTTAGAGGGAGTTCGAGTGACCCCAAACAGGATAAAACAGGTAGAGAAAATTATTAGATGGATAATTAATCTCATAGAAAGCGGAATTAGGATTAAGGCTGTTCTATTTAAACATTTAGTATTCAGATTATTACATCCAGAGGAAGTCAATAGCAGCATAATGTCATTGTAAATTCCCCCATCCCACACAGCCTTATGTCCAAAATAACATTACAAAAACTGAAGATCGTGACAATAATTGTTCTTCAACATTGCTTTTAACTCATCATCGTCATGATTTCACCGCTGGCTGAAAGGAGCAACTTTCCATGTCATCTCCTGAGGGCCGAGTATCACGTAATACAGATTCCTGAGGGATTTGCAAAGATCATTTATGGCTATCTGTGGGAGTGAAGAGGGCGAACTGTGTGGTTTTCCGCAGTGGGTACAAAAGTTGATAGCAATTTGTTAGGGGAAATTTGTGTGGGATACAACATTTTTGCCTTTTGTGCACAGAGACTTTTGTTAATGAGGCTGCAGAAACTCCTGCAGTAATCATTCCCAGAGAAACAATAGTCACATAAATACTAGAACAGCTCAAGGAAAAGCTGATTCGCTGGGAATGCTATTGGTGGAATGAATACATTGCTGAAGTCTAAAATATAAACGTTTTATTTCATTTATTTATTTTTTCCAGAACTCTCTGAGGCTCTTCTGTCTGCGTCAATCTGATCTATATGCCTCAGACTGTCACAAAGCTGCTTGCTCCATTTCTAATGAAAGAAAATACAGATATAAACAATCATGTAGGAAAAAGTGTTTGAAAACCAAAATATCTTTAAAATCCAAGGTCAGTGATTTCCAAAACATACAGACAATCTTATGGTTTTCACTTGGTTTTAGCCATGAAATGAAAATAATGTTAACTTGAGGGTTGTATTATTATTCCAACGGAGAAATCGTTGTGAAAAGATTTTAACAACATGTAGATCCACTTTCAATACCTAGAACTTGAAACAATCCTTTTCTTCTTGACGTCAGTATCTTACATCTTTATGGAGGAATTTTTGGCTCCTTCTCTTTACGTCTGCTTTAGATTTGCTGCTGTGTTCGGGATCGTTTCCCTGTTTCAGCCCAGCTTTAGCTGCCAGACATATGGACTAACATTTGACTCTAGAATACTTTGGGATACAGAGTTCAGGTCCACTCAATAAGCCAATTACATGACCGTCAAAATCGAGTTACGGCAAGTTTGCAGATAATCGTAATAATCAGATCCGATGTGTCGACATACCGTTAAAATTCAATATTCAGGAAACCTCTGTGTCCTAAATGTTACCTGCTAATGTGGAACCTGCAAAATAAACTACATGTGGATACTTTGTTTATATTTCCTTCTGCTGTGCGTCATCTTTTTGGAAACAATGTTCTTTTTTTATTTATTTTTTTATTACACATGATGTAAAAAAAAAAAAAAAGCTTAACTATATATAGAGATCTACATGCACAAAGACATTACTTGTAGGATATTGTAGAGAAATAGGTGGGTTAATCCAATTTCTCCTAATCAGATAAATGGATTTATCTGATAAAGGACATGGGATTATGCAGTCTACATGATTCAGAAATTAGAAAAGCAGTGCATGTACACAGGTTCATTGACTTTGTAGCAAATCCAGCCAGGCAAAAGTATACTTGTGTTTCTAGTTGTCTGTTTGAAGTATTTTCCTTTTTTGTCAAATCCCCTTTTGAGTCCATTTCACTAAAAAATCTGTATAAACTAAAATGACATGAGAATAAAACTGTATTTGAATATGTAAATATATATATATTGGTCCAGGATTGTTTGTTTTTTTATATTTTTTTCCATCTCAATTTAATTAAAAACTGTGTCCTATTTAACTTAACTATAATTTTGCACATTTTTATTCATTATTACTTTTTTCAGTCTCGTTATTTGGTTGACTATTCTGAATTTAACCTTCTCTTTAATCGTTGGGTCATCTACAGACAGCACGGTGACTATGCCCTGTAGATGCATAATAGGCCCAGTTCATCATCCCTCCACCACCATGTGCTATATATATATTTTTTTCTTTGGTTGGTTTTCTCCAAACTGGGAAAAGTCTCATCCTTTTTCTTGTGTCATAAGTAACTTTGTTCCAGAAATCCGGTGGTTTGTTTATAAGTAGCTCTGTAAGCCTAAAGCAGAAAAGGATTTGTCCTACAACCTTTTTAATCTAAGTATAGGCTACTTTTCAGTCTTTTTTTAATTATATTGTCATGCTAACAGAGGCTTGTAGGGTGTAGATGTGTTTTTTTTGGGTTTTTTTGCAGTTTCTCTGAGCGTTGAATTGTCCGACCTTTGGGCGAGGTTGTTGGGATGTCTTTTCCTGAGAAGATAGACAGCTGTCTCTGATGTTTACCATTTGTTAATATTTTTTACAGTGGAATGATGAACTCCAATCTATTTAGAAATGGCCTGATAACCCTCCAAAATTACGCCTCGAAGATCATTGCCAAAACCTTTTTGCTTTCAAGTTTTGCCAATCAGTGCACTCCATCAGTGACTTGATTAACCGATCACTCTTGCTGATGATTAATTAATTTAATTAATTTGATTAGCTGTTAATGAGCCTCTCCATTTCTAAAGAAGCAGTGTTGGTTTCTTCCATATGACATGTGCTTTACACGTTTTATGTGACTCTCTGTATGCACAGCTATATTATGCTTGAGTGAGGCTTCTTGCTTGTATGTTTGGATCTGACACGACTTCAGTGCTCATGGCAATGACTTAATCAATACCATCTTGCATGGTTATGATTGCAGGCTTAGAAAGTAATAATAGACTTCATCACTAGGCACTTCATCAAAAATGACAGATGTGTGACTGTAATTCACCACAGAAGAGCAGGAATAGATTGATGATCAAGCTCAGGTAATTTCAGAAAGTCACTGCATCACAGCTGCATGTAGTTGATATGTAACTCAGGTTTCCATACAACTATTTTAGTTGTATCAAAGAAAATCATCACAAGAAAAGACACTATGAACAGCTCTTAGCTTAGCTAAATGGTCTGACTCTCATGGGAGATGACCCAAATCTGGGTCCCCATTGCACTGACAGGAGACCGGGGATTGTGTTGCTCATGTTTTCAGAATTTCACATTTTATATACAATATGAGAATAAATATGGACCGGAGAAAAATAAAGATGATATAATAGGTGGCAACTCTCCCATTAAGGAGTGGGCATGCCACGGTGATGAAACACACAGACAGATTGACCATGTGATGCTGAAACATTGCAAACTTTTGTTATGGCACCTGTTGCAGGGGAACCCTGAAAGTTCCTGGGAACGTACACTGAGTGAGCGATTCCTTTGTTGTCACTTCTGTACTGCCTTTCTGCCACATGAAAGTAAAAAACATCTCTCCAACATAGAGCTAAAGTAGACTGCTGCTACAGTGATTAACATTTTCATTAGTAGCCAAATTTCTCATGTGGTTTAAAAGTCATGAGACTTGAAAACTTTCAAGTTCCATGTTGTTGACGGAAATCTAAATTCTTAGAACAGACCATGTAAGAGAAGCCACTTTGCAGTGTGGCTGCAGACCTAAAGGTAAAATAAAATTACCATTATTATTTTCATTATTACAATGATAAATTAATTCTTAAAATTTTTTTTTGAAAAAACAAAAAAACAGAAGTGATCTAAACAATTGAATTGAATAATTCACTGAACCAGCACAATCCAGCAATTTTCAGGCTACCGAACAATCTGCTACGGTCCTTCAATCAGTGGTTCTCAAACTGGGGGGCGGGTCCCCGTGGGGGGACGCAGCAACATGATAGGGCAGTCACATGCGATTGGGAAAATGTAGCAGAGGAACTAATGTGACATCTCTGGCTCTTGGAAACGTTCTGGTCCGAACTCCAGACCACCTGGGGACAGTAGTGCACTGATACATTTCTGCCGTCCACCAATAGTGATCAAGAATCTCAATATTGGCCCCTGGATTTCACGTTCCTGTTGAGAGCTTGAGGGCATAGAGTGTCCCGATTCTCCCAAGTGGACGTTCGCCCCGCCCTGTTGGCACCCTCGGTCCACACTTTGGCAAAATCTGCATCTATGTATATATGTAGTGTGGGTCCTGGGAAAGGTCCTTAGGTATAACTTGGAGGTAATAGCTGGGATCTGGGAGCTAGCATCCAATTTTTACGGTAGGCAGAAGAGCCTAGCATGATTTTCCAAGTCAGATATTCAGGCACTTTTCTTTTCCGATTGGGATTTCATGAAAAAAATAACTTTGGAGTACAAATTGAACACACCACAATTGTGTGAACACAAAAGAGACCTAAACCACATTGAGCCATAGATATGTTATATGGTGGGGCAGGAGGGCCTGGGAATGTTTATTACCCCAATGGGGGGGGTTTGGTGGGAAAGGTTTGAGATCCAGGCTCTAAATGCATCTCCTGCAGTAGCTACCAGGGAATCTCTGCCTGCTGGCATTTTTGTCACTCTTCAACTGCTACGCATTTCACTGCTTCTAAGTTTTTTATATTTATTCTAATGTATTCATTTATTTAAAACAATGTCTGATTTTAGCTGCTCAAAGATTTCCAACAGAATGTCAGTCAGAACTGCGGGCTGCTCCGACTGAAACAGGCCACCTTTTCCTCAACATCTTGTATTTTCTGCTGTTAAATGTGCGCTTCAACACATTTAAAGGACAATTTCACTTTTTTTAAACCTGGGGTCTGTTCTCATCTTTCCTCTCATACATGTGAGTGATGGGGAAAGCAACGTTCAAGATAGCTCCAGTATTTAGCCGAGCAGGCAGGTAGCAGCACAGGTTTAAAAAATAGCGAAATTCTGCTTTAAATGCAGTTTTCTGACTGTTTGACTGCTTTTTGAACCTCTAGGTCCGGTAACCCAGTCCCATTTCATTCTTTAGTTTCTCCTTTTCAGTTAACTTTTAATTTAATCAGTGATAATAATAATGATAAATACCAATTTGTATTAATTTGTTTGCGCTGAGTAGCCACAGTCACCAGGGTTGATAGTATACTTTTAATCCAATCTCAGTTATCTGGGCCATAAAATGTAAATATTAGCCCATGCTTTCTATGACTTAATTTCTTTTCTATCTTTCTGCAAACTTATTTTGATTACACATGTGATTACAGTTTCAAATAAGCATTGCATATACAATTAGATGGACTTGGCAGAGGTGTTTATATTGACTCAGCTGTTTGCCCTCTTAACAACTGAGGGTCATCAATTGGGTCTATGGGGCTTCAAATTTGTATGCAGTTGGAAAACCAGTTCAAACCACTCATTAAGCCTGTCCATCAGTATCATGGACTGTATAAACTGCCACGGTTTCCACTCTATAATCATGGCAGAGCTTGGCTTCATGCCCCACTTCAAGTCAATAGAAATAATGAGCAAAATTAGGGGATGCCACTGCCAAAAATGATAATTAATGCCCCATAAACATTCGCAATCCAACAAAGTCTACTTAGACGGGGCCTATCAAAAGGCCAACTCAAAGGTGGTTACACACAAACCACCCCGACACACACAGCCAAGCTGATGAGAACTCCTGCTGCTTTAAAAAAAAGAAAAACAAGGGTGAAACAAGGACAACATGCAGACCTCCAACTCATATTACATGTTGAGTCTTATGACAATGGTTAAATACTCAAACACAGAGATGGATTATTGATCCTGGGATAGATGTGGCCCACTGCGGGGGAGCCAGCCGCCGGGGACGCACGCAGACTAAATGTTCAGACGAAGATGTATCGTCTAACAGGGGTGAACACACACTCTCTCTCCAGCTTTTGCAACCCTGCAAGGTGATTGAAAGACGGAGGTTTTAAAGGTGCCGTTAAGGCATTACCACATGACTGATCAACACGGGTGTGTTGGAGTTACTTTCTGCTTCGGTCGGCTTTGCTGCAAATGAGTCATTTTCTGTGGGAAATCTTTGTCGAACGAGCTACACAGATGTCACTTTAAAGGTGATTTTGTCAAATGAGGTTAGAACTTTTACTGAACATGAGTTGACACAAACTTGTTTGCTTTGCAATTAAATTCTGTTGGTGAAAGACATTTTCCTGGAGCATTTTTTTACTACATTACCTAAAATCCCCTTCATATCCCAATTGCAGACAATTCATTTAATAATCTTACACAAATATTTAATATTTTAGTCACCTGTAGGATTGACAGGACTAAAATAACCATCATCCAATCATTTTAAATGAGCTGTTCTAGATGATTGGATGGTGATAAGTATCAAACTCCCTGCCTCCAGAGCATGGGAACTCTGGAGGTTTTGGGGAAAAAATTGCATAAAGGGGATGGACCTCTGAATTGTGTACTCAAAACGTAGCTAGCTCGATGTGCTTTTCCAGGATCTCCTTCCCCATCTTTGGAGCTCACTTAAAATAACTTAACTAATTTAACTTAAACTATTTCTCAGTGATGTTTCCTCTAATTCGGCATCCATCTTACATCCTACCTGTACTGTCAGCCTCTCCAGACAGTAAAAACCTGTCTTTTCTTGACTCTTGTCTCATTTCTTGCTCTTCTTTGGCTCTCCTCCTCTGATAATGTCTTCAAACATTTCTCTGGCGTGCATTCAGAATGACCGGCATGTTTATATTCTTGAGTGTAAGGCATGCGCAAAGCGGTGTCCCAGATATGAAAGTTCTATAGTAAGGTAAAAGGTAAAAAAGTTATATACTGTAGTGGATCTTTAGGTTGTCTGACAAAGGGATCAGGGAAATATGTGAATGAGAGCAGTTTTAATGCAGCTTGCATGGATGCTCGTCCTTTCTCCACATTTCTTTTATGACTAACTTTCAGAGCTGTGTCACACTGGGTTAAAGGGTACAGCAAATTGTACAACAGAAGCTGAATGATTGCTTTGTTTTTAATTATTTTGTGATAATTACCAGATGTTCTGAAAAAGAACATCTTTCAGTAAGAAAAACTTTCAGTTACTCTTTAATATTAAATCAATAGGACTAATTGAGATGTTGGTGACAACATGGGTACAGATTTTATCAGATGGCCAAGATGAACGTCAGTGGCAATGTTTGGTAAAGTACCCGTGTCCTGCGACGGTCTGGCGTGACGTTTGCAGAGCAGCATGTTCCTGGAAATTAGTGTTTAAGGAAATTAAGACATAAAATGGCTTCATTAAAAAGCCCTGTTTCTGAGCAGGCGATGTACCCGCTGGAGTCGGTATTACCACATTAATGAGAACCTGCTTCTAATAAGACACTTAATAGCTGCGGCAGCACAGCAGGAGCATTCAGGGAGTCTGGTCTTACCTCACACCGCTGGCTGACGTCCATCAAACTACTTCCTGTCAGACATCCATCACAGCAGAGCGCAACGTACAACGCACTAGTTGTTTTTGTGTAAAATGAAACACCAACATGAGACAAAAGGATTGTTTACTTGGCCTAAAAGGGCCATAAATAAAATTTTATTCTCTCAATTTATTAACAAGCCACAGGAAGTCCATGGCCACCTACCACAGCACTTAAAACATCTCATTCTGGCGCAGTCCACAAAGACATGCGACCCGGCTGAGATCCTCTGCACCGCTAGAAATCTGAAGGCTCTCTTCCTTACTTCCTTAGAAAAATAAAACAAAACAAGGTAATACTGTACCAAACTGGAGGCAGGGGAGCGGGGTGATCCTTTCCACGCATACAGGGAGGGCCGGGTGGGGGCTTTGCAAAAGATTATGAGCGTGGCTGGGAGAGCTTGAATCAAACAACAACAACAACTATGAAAAAAACCTCTTCAAACTTCTTGTTTGCTGCAAAGCTGAAGCAGAGTGTGCTCGCTTTCAACTCGCTGCAGTATCGCCACCGTTTATCCACCAGCCATCCGAACCGTCCGTTTCTCACCCTCCTCCTTTCGCTATTGTATTTTTACTTAAAATAAAGTGAAATATTCATAATGATAAAACCTATAGCAGCAAAAGAGTAACAGAGGAATAACAGCTAGAAGCGAGCGACCCCTGGGTTGATAAGGAAGGCATGGGTTACGAGAGGTCCATGGATTTCTGCCCGGAGTCGGGCCTGCGATAAGGGAGAGGTGCCTCCTCTGAGCTCATCTTCCCTCGGTGGGCACCCTGCCGAGAGCAGATATGATCCGGCTGAATCTTTCGCACAGCTCCAGAGTGGAGCAGCTGGGCAGCTTGGGAGGGTCGTGGAAGCTTTTGATTTCTGTCGAGCAGTCTAGTAACTTGGGGAGGAAGTCTGTCAGCTTTTCCTGGAGGTTAGCTGTCGGAAGGAAGGGGACAGACAGAAAGACAGTGAATAAATAACTCTGCAGGCATCCCAAGACTGAGGAAACAAAAACACATCCTAAAACACTGAAATCACAAGGTAAATATTTTCTAAATGATGTCACGACTAGTTAGAAAGCATGTTCCACGACTGAGGCCAACAGTGAAAGTTGAGCGAGCTGGAGTCTGGGTGATAATACTCAGCTTTTCCTGAACAAAGGCCAGGAACTCTGACAAGCAGCTCTCTGCGGGCTGATAATGGAACAGACTGATAAAAGCTGAGAGCTCCTGACTTAAAACCTCCAAGTGTTTTTAGAAACTTTGTATAAAGAATTCACTGAACACAAAGACTTCTTATAAAGTCTGTCACATATATTTAAGAGCAAAAAACAAAACGTTTCTGAACTATACAGAAACTCTGAGAGCACCTCTTCTGTCAAGACAACCTTCCTATTTTCTGTTTAGTAAAATGCTACATGCAGGACTATCTCCACACAATTACTATCAGCATGTTGTGTGATCTCTTTCCGTGTGTGTTACTGGAGGAGGTGTAATTTCTGGGAAGCACTGAGGCTTGATCATGTCCAGAAACATCTAACAGGGAGTTTTTTTTCCCTCCAGGACTCACATTCCATCTCTTGGCCCAGGTAGGAGCACCATCGGTTCCTCATGTCCTCCACGGCGAGCAGGTCCCGCTCTACGTCGTGCACCAGCAGCAGAGGGATGCAGGGCACCACCAGCTCGTTCATGATGCCGAGGCCCGTCGTCACCTCCGGTTCTTCCCCCGACTCAAACATGGCCGCAGCCTGCTCGTTCAATTTCTGCAGGTTGCAGGAGAGACACCGATGAATGCTCGTACGTGAACTTTTTAAATCCATCTTGGATGAAGCATTAATCCTCAAAAATATGTGTTACCATCTCCATGTTTATGATTTAATCTTTATTTCTTTTTACTTTAAAAATTCACAGAAATGGTCAAGTATTAATGGAAAAACTCTGATTGGGATCAGGTGATTCAACTTGTTTTCTCATGATGAAATGATGAAAAAATAGAATATATGGGATGACTAGAAGAGCTGCACATCACACCTTTACTGAGAATACAGCAGATGTTTTTAACTATCAAATTTAAATAATTGCATATCTGGTTTTATGTGGCACATAAATGGAAAAAAAACTGGAAGAGTTTAAAATCTGCACTCTGAGGGAAGCTGACAGCAAGGCAAGGTTCGTTTATTTGTCTCGCACATTTCCTGTTCAAAACAATTCAAAGTGGCATCTGGAACGACAGCATCGCTCCAGGTGACCTAGTTTTTTGTCACGGCGCTTTGAAAAATAAAAAATCTGATTGTGCAGTGGGTTCATAGATCTTTATGGGTTGCAGAAATAAAGCAAGATTCATTTTTTACTGTATTTATCAAATGTTGAACTGGAACAATCCACCTGAAGGTAGAAGACAGAGAGGGACTGGTTTAGGTTCTGCAGAAGTAAAGGAACCAGACGCCACTTTTCAAGTACATTTATGAGTATCAACAGCCCATCAATCAGACATTTCTGTGCTCATAATGAAGAGGATGCCAAACCAACTGGTGGCACTTTATCCTTCACCTTTTAAGCCATGTCCGCCAATCAGAAGGCTGCCTAAACATTACTGCCTGTAGCCTTCCTTCCAGTGTGTTCTGGTCTTCCCAGGGGTCTCCTCTTGGACAGATGTGCCCAGAAATCCTCCCCAAGGAGACGTCCAGGAAGCATCCTGACCAAATGCCCGGACCACCTCATCTGACTCCCCTGGATGTGGAGGAACAGCGGTTCTACTTTGAGCAGTTGGGACACCTTTAGGAATTCGTAACACTAAGTTTTAAAGTGTATCAAATAATTATTAATCCATTTCTTCTTCTGTGAAAAGATATTTATCTGTAGTTTTGATACACGATTCTCTGGTTTTGGTGAAACCCCTCGTTCACTGACCTTTGTACATCAACTGGACTTGAATTTCAATGAAAAACAGGAAGATTTTTCATAATTGTTTCATAATTTTATATGCAGAAAATAGTCATTTTGACCAGAGTAGCACGATGTTGGCTTCATCTGCCACTGCCATGAAAACAAAGCAGCTACTTTGATAGAAGCCACACAGATGGCAGAGTACACATAAACATCACATGCGGGTTATCTAAAAACAAACTTTAAGGGGGCAAACAACTTTACAGTGCCACAAAAGAGCACAAAAGCATAGGAAAATTTCCATCATCATATCTTCCAGGAGTTGGATCTTTGGAGCTGTCTGGGATTTACTCCCACCATCATTTGATGAGCAAATTAAAACTGACATCACTGGTCGATGCGTCTCTTAGAACAACTGTTTCATAGCACAAGTAGAGGTCACAAGCACTGCAGGGTTCCTTTAACTGCCTCCACAAGAAGCAAATGCTGACTGTGTTAATATTCAGACTACAACTGCAACAGCTAACTTCCCATTGTGTGCACCTGTTCCTTTGACTTTCCACAGTGACTTTGCCTCACGCCTGTGCCCTCAATCTCCTCTGCCTCTCACAGTTTGCAAACCTCAGCAAATGGCACCAGTCTCTTTTGGCAGCAGCATCTCCGAGCTGAGAAAATTAAGCTCAGCTATGGTTTATTTATATAATATCCAACAATACACATACTTTGATCCTTTAATGCATGTGTTTACTTCTGTAATACATTTCCACTCCAGATGAATTGTTAGTCTTTTAGAAAAGTTTTTCCATTTCTTCTATTAGGTAAGGACTTTAAAGCTACAGCTTAAGTGGGTCCTGACAGTCTGTGCATGAATATGGATGCAGAGTTTGCTTCCCGTTCTTGGATCAAAACCATCTTGCCGTCAGAGACAAACTCGCTGACCTCCTCTCTGAGGAACAACCCGGTTTTTTACGAGCCAGTTTGGATTCGAGGACCGTGAGGCTTGGCTTTGCAAAAAAGATTTCCAAGTGCATTAACTGTGTCAATGTTAGCGATGTTTTCAATTAAAACAAGAGCTGAAGGTAAACAGCTGTGTGGACAGAGCCTGAGGTTCTGGCCAGAGATCTGAGATGACCGATCAAGCTGTGCGGGGCTGAGCTTTGAGGTTAGCTGAGGACACGCTTGTGTCTCATGGTAATGTGTATACACTTGCTGGCCCTCCTGCTTCCTATTCCCACTACAATGATTACATTATGAGCACAATGCTGGTGTAAGGTTACTGAGTGCAGCAGCGAGAGGGCTTCTGAGGACCTGCGATCAGACCAAAATAATACCCCCAGCTCTAACCAATAAGACCAGAGCCCTGCCTGGTTTGTGGGAGAGAAATGAAAAGAAGCTCACATCGCAGCACTAAAAGGATTTTCATCCGTCGGTATCAGATGAAAAACCTTCAGTGGAATCTTTTGTGGGCTGCGAGCAAGCCAAAGCAATATCTCAGTAAAACCAATTTGATTATAGTAACTCCTCTCGGTATTGAAGGGGGTAAAATGTCTAGCTGGACAGTTTTGCTGAGTCACTGTAGCAGAGGAAGTTTGATCCAGAGGAAAGGGAGTGACAAAGACAAGACGGGGATCACAGGGACAAACTGCTAAACACAAAGGTTTCCGTTCCAAAACAGAGCCGATGCAAAGATAATGCCCTCAATGTAATCGCCTTGTTTTATATCAGAAATCCACCTCACAGGATATAACATAACTTCACTTTTTTTTAAAAATCTCTCTGAGCAGGCAAAGCCTCACCAGCAAACACTCTCTGCGGTAAAAACCAAGAAGCTCCTCGTCGTGTCCTCGGTACAGTCCTTTCAACAAAAGTTCCTTGTTGTACTGGTATGAGTAAACGAGATACATCAGGGCCTCCACGTAACTGGAAAGGAAAAGATAAACAGATATTAGATTAAGATAAAATTATATCAAAGAAATACTGAGAACTTGGGAGAATAAACAATTTCACAGAACAAAAAGAACTCAATGAACCCGATGCGCAACAAAGCTGAGGAGCTGCAGGGACTGTGAGCTGCTGCCCCCTGCAGGATGTGTGAGGATGTTGAATGACATGTTTAATAATTCTCATTTCTAAAAGTTGAGTCAAGTGATTTGCTTCATTTGATGTTAGGATTTAATTTGGAAATGTGTTGCCATACTTTGATTTCTGAAAGAGCTCCAAACCGGTCACCGCGAAGATGGTTGTCTCACGGAAATTCCTGTAGTCCTGATGCCAAATCTGACAACAAGAAACAGAAAACAACTGGTTTCTTAGTGTTTGTAATGGTTCAGAAAAAGATGCAACTCTAATATCGCATTAAAAGCGGGTTAAAAATGTGACAATTCAGATAAATACAAGTGAGAAAACAATGCTTTTCACCTCATATTCATCCATGTTGACCTCTTCTGGCTTAATTAGGTCCAGCTTAGCACGTGCCACATTCATAATGCTCTTACATCTGTCAGGGAAGGTGGGGAGACGGGAAAAGAAGCCAGCGTTAGCGGTGAGATGGTGAGTCATTGTGTGATACTCCCGCAGATGAAATGGTCTACACTGCCCCAAGGCCTTAACGTGGCATAATGAATCATTCTTAACTGCTGAGAGGAGAAGTGAAACACTCCTCCCGAGGCTCCTATTGAGGCCACATGCACACATAAATCTAATTATCTCGCTCAAAATAGAGAAGGGAGAAATCAATTTTTCACTCATGAATATGGATTGAGGCCAACAAGCAAAGCTGAAAAGTTTTAAGGGATAGTGAGGCGCGTTTTACTCCCAAATGACTCCAACATCACAGCTTTTATATGAAAGACGATCCTGATATTTGTTGGCGTAGTTGAAAAAAGGAAAAGAAAAAACCCGACATTACTACATATGCATCTCTGAAGAGTAGCATCTAAACAAAAGGCAGAAGGAATCGCAAATGATCTGCAGCACGAAAGCACGTCTGCTCTTGGCAGACAAACAGGAGACAATGAGACTCTGCTGCCCTCTGCTGGTTGCTACCAGAAACTCACTACATCGAGTCTGCCTCACCTCTCATCGAAGGCCAGGTTCCTGTCAGCAAACTGCGTCAGCAGAGTCCTCTCCAGGATCTTCTTGGGTGCTTGGTTTTGGATGAGATAGACGATAATGTGCTTCAGTCGGTAGTCGTTCTCAGGTGGCGTGTCTTCCTGGGCGAATCTCAAAAGACGAGCATACTCCAGCTTGATGGCCTGACAAGAGACAGAAAAGAAAAAAGCAGGAGTAAGTCCCGATTAAAGCTTCACACATAGATAAAAGTTGTCATTCAGCTCCAGTAGTCTGAAGAATCTCACTGAGGTGTACAGGATATGGACCTTCTGAATGATAATGTTTAAAGTCTGCAAAAAAACAGCAGCATTTACTGCTTTATGTCTAAAAATATAACAATTTAATAATGCAGTTACTGTGTTTTAAGTCAAGTGTGAAGATGGACATCCAGAAATAAATGCACATAAATAAGAAGGTGAGTCGGACTGAGTGAGTGAAAGCTGAATGACGAAAGTTAAAGGAGAACAGATGTACCTTAAAAAAGGCTGCCTCAGGCCCATTCTTTTCATATATGCTGCTGGATTTGCCAATGGCCATAATTATACCCTGCATGTTCGGGGTCATCATTGTCTACCCAGGAGAAAGGCACCATGTTAAACAAAACAACAGGTCCTTGTGGGAAAAAACTGAACAAGGTAAACCTGTAATGCTCTCTCAGGCACTGCAGGAAAGCACACCGAGGTTAGGGCATGCCAAACTTAATTCAGCAGTCCATGCATCGGTTAGAGAGACACAACCGCGAGAGGCTCAGCCAGTAAGTTTCATGACAAAGTGTAACTCCTCATAAGGATGGCATTTGAAATCCGAGGCAACCATATGAAAGCAGTGAAGCAGATAAGTGTGCATTATCAGCTCTCCAGAAATGAAACTCAGCTGCCAGTATGCACTAGTAGCTGGTTTTCATTCTCACTTTGATGATGTGGACGAGAAAATGGAAATAGAAATGGTAAAATGCAACAAAACCTGTGTTAATTCAGAAATGTTAGTAAGTTTCAAAGATGAACAGCAGGGAAACACAAAAAACTCTGCAAATCAGACCGACCTGCAAACATTATAAATCATGTGACTCATCTATTTCTGATCTACAAAACAAACTAAAATCTTCCCAGGTATTCCTGAAAATAAAACCTACCCCAATCATAAAAACTTAGGGATATTCCCCTTTTTGTATGATGTCAGAATTTAATTAATTTCACCGGCTTCATGCTTTTGAATGCATATATACAACTGTTAAAGTTTTAAGTACTTATTGTCGTAATTCTGTTAGCAACAAGGTGAACTACCACAAAAAAAATCCCAAAAGGAGTCTGAACAGTGAATCGTTCTCTAAATGTTGTGATTCAATAACTTTTAAGTAAATCGTCCTCTTTGTCATGCTGTCAACATACAGATACGACCATATCAAGATGATACTGAACACATGGCGAGTTATTCAGATAGACATTAGACTTATATGGTGCTATATCCAGCTGTTTTCTTTCAACATCATGTACGAAATGTAGGAATTACCACTGCATTTTTCTATCTAAATGCCTTACATTTATGATATAATATCAAAGTAGCGTGAACCTTTTTATGTTTTGTAAATTTCACAGGAAAGCTGAATTTCCCTAGCTTTTTGTGAGTGGTGTGCATCTGAAGGATTTTCTCCATTTTAAGCACATGGACATCCACAACGGTTTTGTTTCTAATGGAAACTCTCTGTGCGGGCTTCCGTAGTTAATAAAGGTCATATAACCATCAAATGACTCAGTTGAACTGCCACAAGAGTCATTCATCCTGTAATAAAGATCTAAATGAGGAAAAAGACAGTTTTTCTATTTTCACTGCATTGTAATATAGACAATAAATGCTAAATTTTAAAATGAAAATATTAATGATGTATATTAATATTCATGACTCCAGAAGATGCTGTACCCTACTAGATGAACAGGACAGCAGCAATCCATAGAGACCAGCAACATCAGGGGAATCATTTTCTTTCTTGTGTGATCCTGTATGATCAGAAATTAAACTGATCCTTTTGGATTACAAATCATGGATGTAGTCGTACTGCATTTCAGTAGAGATTAAGGTGCATTATAGTATTCACAAGTTGCTTCATTTACATGAAGCACATGGAGCTTAATATGTTTTTAAAGAAAGAAAAGAAAAATCAACTTAAATCTCCTTCAGCTACATTCAGTCTGTCTGAAGTTTCTCTTCAGATTTTTTTTCCTCAGTCCCCTGGCAGGTCATTGAATTTGTTTCCCCCATTGCTTTTCAGGTTCATTGATGATTAGCAACCAGCTTAAAAGGTGCATTACCACCAACTAGCAGCCTGGAGTGAGCCGAGGGGTACGCAGCTGTCTCTGTAGATGGACCAACTTATAATGTCAGCTTATTATATGAAAGCCGTATGAAAGATAAGAGAAACAACTCTCTGTATATATTAGTGTTTCACTTAGGAGAACCCAGATATCCCAGTTATTTCAGAAGATCTCTCATCATTTTCAACTTGCGGATGTCCACCAGATGTTGGGTTTCCTCCACAGTGGGGAGTTTTGTTTCTGGTAGGGACAGTTGCTACTTGTACTTAGGACAAGGTGAAGGGATAAAAACTATAATCACAATATCTCAATGATGATATAGAGTGAGTCTCATGCTTTTCACCATTATTGGCATAAATTCAGCTAATTACAACCAAAAGCAACACCATCCATGTTGTGGCTTCTAAAGAAAGCTCCAGATTTGATTCACTGGTTACTTCAGCTACTGTAGCCACTAATGTTTGCATGAAGCCAAAGAGGAACTTTATCACAACATATCCATGAAAACTCATGTAACCGGTGTGTAATGTCATATCATCAATACGACTTTTATAAAACACAACAGCCTTGGTGTGACTCACAAAAATGCAGACAACAGCTTTCTACTAAATGTCAACCTGCCATTGCCCACGATGCCCAAAATGCAGATTAGCTCATCGAGACATTTCACACATATGTTGCACACACAGGCCAACAAAGAGGTTAGTCTCATTGCATGATATTTTCAGCCTGATGCCAATACTGGAGTTAATCAGCAGACAGTGTCAGATGTTCCGATCTGTCTGAAAAAGCCAGCGCAGAGCCACAAGAACAGGCAGCCATCATCCCAAACCAGCCTGAGATTCTCTGTCGGCATAAAGAGGAAGAGGAGATCTGATGGGGGGCAGAGCTACCTCGTCATCATAACCCCCCTCCTCTGACTCAATGACAAAGGTCCCCACATTAGGAATGGCCACCTCTACAGTGCGCTGGCCAGGGGGCACATCCTCTGAGACCGGGTCAGAAGGAGGGGCGGGGGGAGTGCTCGTCTGGACCTCAGGTTCAAAGGAGGAGGGAGAGGGAAGTGACTGTAGAGAAAATGTGACAGATGAAACAAGAAGGGCTGATGGAAGGACAAGAAATATTCATCTCAGTCTTTAACACCAAGAACACGACAGTGAATATGGAGGAGGAAACTTGGCTGAGGATTTAAGATCATGCAGAGAATTGTCTTACGGGAAGGCTCTAACATACTCTGCAAGAACAGATAACTTTGTTCTAGTTCTCAAGGTGGCAAGTACAAGAAAAAGTTTCTTTTTGCAAGGGTATTTCACAAGGAGTGTGGTCCATGATCGAGGCTTACTGTGGGCCACTTTCTGTGCTTTTATATCGAATGCGTTGTATAGATTCTGGTACTTTCCCACTATTTCAACCAGCTGTTTATCAGCTTTAGTGAATGTTTTGCATCAGTGGTAATTACAACTTTCAACTTCTCGCTTTTCTGTGCTAACCACGCCCACTTCCAATTTCCGACCAATCACACAACTATTCTCAGATGGAATATTAGAAAAACGTTCTGCTGGGCTGATATGTTGAGGGCAAGCCACAAAAACCCCCAAATCAAGGCGGCAAGAAGAAAAAGACATCACTTTGTCCTTGCTGCCTAGCTTCAAAGTTTGGAGCGTTTTGCCTAAAGCGATTACTGACCAAGATGAAAAAGAATCGGGAGGAAGAAGACAACCTACCTCATTCATAACCCTTTCACACTGGTCAAAAAACCCGTTTAAACCCGCGTAAAATCGGCTTTTGGTGGCAATGGGAAAGGCTCAGCGTCCCGCGTCCATCGACTCGGCAAGCGACCCGGGTTAAAATCGGCTTTAAACGGCTCGGCTCCGATCGGCATGCGGTGTGAACGCCAGACCCGGGTTGACCCGCTAATTTACGGAGGACTTTGGGCGGTACATGTCCACAACATGACATCTTGC
>JAVQJG010066883.1:0-16164 GCA_036024015.1 Craterocephalus amniculus | reverse complement strand
AATCTCATGCACAACAGGGAACTTTAATATTACTATTAGCATGTTAACATCAACAAGACTCTTTTAAAATATCTGTATTGTTCCTGTGTAGGTACCAGACTGGTTCACCCTGCAAACCAGAACCATGGAGTTCTGTGTTTTCATTAAGTTCCACATTATAGTCAGCTGTATGAGAGAATAAAAGAATTTTCCCTTCTAATAAGCATTTAAACTTCATAATTTTGATATTTTTCTTTTCAGATTCTGTGCATAAATCTACTGTTACAACATTCTTGTAGTCACGTCTGTATCTTGCTCACATTAGGTTTAGTCAAGCATTCAAATTCCAAATCAATTATATTTCGATACATTAAAACGCTTTTTAAATTCAGTCAAGGTGTCAGTGCCAATTAATTCTCGCTTTTTCGCTTTTTTTTAAAAATGCATTCACTGGGTTCAGTTGAACACGAACATCATGATAGATTTGTTTTGTGAGAAGCAATAATACCTGTAAATAAACTCCATCAACTGAATTGTTACTGAGATATTTTAGTAGAAAAAACAGTAACCAACCAGCCGAAAATGGTGTCCATAGTGTGCTTATTTGAGTAATGCAGGCATTCAGGACATCTGAGAAATCCCTAAATATAGCTCCTTCTATTATCATATTTGTCAAGTGGTGCAGGAGGTAGAGAACAAGAGCGTGGTTAGGTTTATGGTTCTGCAGCACCATCTGTTTGGAAACCAGCACGCATTATATAAGACTAGTACAGCATCACACATACATAAGAAGAAAAAACTGTACCCAGCAGATTTATGTGCCCACAGCAGGATTATAAATACCCACATAATCAGGGAAAAAATACACTTCTAATTCCATCTGCTGTCTAGCCAGTAGCAGCAGTGCAACTCAGATTAGTAGATAGGGGGATGGCACAAAGCCACTCAATATCAGCCTTAACTTAGTCTGACACCACTCCAGTCTGTGTCAAATTCTCTTTTCCCTCAGAAGGAATGAGCTCTTTATGATCTAAAGCTCTCGTTAATTTGACCTTCATGGATGGGTTTGAACAAACCCTCCAAAAGAACTGCATTGGTCTCACCGTACGGGGTAGTCGGCAGTTAGTTTATGTTTAATGATTTTTATAGGATTAAATTAATTTCAATTAGCAACACTCTGAGAGGCTGGTAATTGCCTTTACAGGAGTCAATAAGTCAGCAATTATTTTCTTATGCTGGAACGTCCAGAAATCAATGCGCTAGCTGACCAAAACACCAAAAATAAAAGCTGATTTTACTTCCTAAGTTTGAATATTTTCTAATTAAATAAACTTAAGTCATTACAATGACTTGCAAAAATTGTTCGACACAGGAAACATGCATGCAGACACATAACGGAATAACTATCTATTATTCTATACATGATGAAAACAACAGTAGACGTACTTTATAGCTTGGACACACATCATTAATCTGAAACTGTCCAAACCTTTAACTGTTAACAGTGATTGAGACATTGACTTTTTGATGTGGTCTACCAACCAATGTTAGCTGTTGTTTCAATAAATTGTTTGATTTAAATACTTAACTATTTAAACACTACAATTCTAATTCAAGTTTTTCACTGTAATATTTCTTTAGTGGCTTTGTTTCGAGCACTATGCAAAGCCTTCTCCAGCACATCCCAAAAATTCTCACTGGGGTTCAGGTCTGGATTTTCTGGTGGCCAATCAAAGTGTAAAAATTATGTCTCATGCTCCCAGAACTGCTCCTTCATAATTTAAGCCCAATAAATCTCAGCATTTTCATCTTGGAATATTCCTGTACCACCAGGTCATTCAGCATATTCAGGTAGTCAGCTAACCTCATTCCTTGGACACAAACTGAACATAGACCTGACCAACTCCAGATCTTAGCCGTGCCCCCACAGACTTGACGATCACTCTATCTGCTTCTCCTCTTACCCTGATACACCCATCACTAGCCATTCAAGATTTTTTTCCAACCACATTTCTTCTTCCTAGACAATGATTCCCCACTATCTTTGCAGTTTTAAGTACCGGTAATGCGCTGGGACAGTTCTGAGCCCAATTTTTAATAGTTTCTGCTTAGATGTTTTCTCTGTTTGACGCCAGTGACTTGACCGTTGTTATCTTTTCCACAACCACAGGATGCATATTTCAACATGGTTGTGAGAAGCTACTTGTTGCATCAGATTGGGTTAAGTAACTTATTCTCAGCTGAAAGATAATCGCCCATGCAGTTATTAACCAGGAGGAGGTTCATACCTTTTTGCTTGATAAAATCCAAATAAAAATTTTAAAAAACTAATAATACCTACCGCTACTGGTCTGGTCCCCAGGAAGTTAAGATCTGTATTTTCTCCGAACAGGTAACCCTCTGGGTGGGTGGAGTCAAACTTCTCTCCCCCCATTATGAAATGGCTCGCGAAGTAACTCCCTGCACACACAGAGACTCATGTTAAGCAAAGAAACTGAAAAAAACAAGCATCAATTTACATCTGCACAGTTTTATACTCTCTGCATTGTAAAAAGACACTTGACAATAAAAACTACTTGAAAACTATGAATTATGAGGTGAAAGGTAAACAATAAAAAGTACCTCAAGCAGAGGATATGAAATATAAACCAGCTAAATCTTTATTTTATTTTTCCACTGCTAAAAAAACACAAAAGTTTTCCTATAATATATCAATCCTATAATATATTATAATAAAATATTTCCTATAAATGAGTCAACAACAGAACCAGCTCCACCACACAGATAAATCCAGTAAGGGCAGCAGTCACATAAGCCTTATAATTTTATACTTAAATTATTTCATTTTATTTTTGTCAAGAAAAACTATTAACTGCAGGTAAAGGATCTATCCAGCAGCAGCCTCTCTGCCTGTTTACCAGGACTCACAACAGAAGACAACACGACCTAATAGCTGCTCTGCTTTTTAATCATAGGCCCAGCAAATATAAGAAGTTAATGGTGGTTCAGTCTTTAAATATATGATGAGCACCAAACATGTGAAGTTTCTTCCAGAAAGACATCTGGTCTGGCACAATGGGTCTGAATCAGGACAAAATGTCAGAATTATTTGCCCTTAAAGCCATTAACATAGTGTTGAAAAGCCCCAGTGTCTTTCTCCTCATCACCTTGTTATTATTTACAGCAGGTGGGAGAGGTGACCCAGGCTCAGGCTTTGTCACCAGATCCCACAAACAGGAACTAGAGCTGACAGATCGGTTTCACTAGGAGCAGCAACCACCACTACTTTTGCTTCAGGCTGCAGCGAGGACCATTTATACAGATTCATATACAGCTGCTGTGGTGAGAGCGGCAGCCGCATGTCAACACAATCATTTCCCTTTCTTCAGCCATAATGTCACAATATATCAAAGATGTAAAAAATCTGAGAAAAACAGAATAAGGCTCATGTCCTGCAAGATCTTATTACTTTCACTGAAATAGGAGTTTTCAAAAAGATAAGCTGAGCATGATGCAGTTATCAAAAAAACTCAACATGACATAGCGGACTGAAGATGCTTATCGGCTGGAGGGTCAAAGGGCTGCTTATGTGTCTGACTGATGGTAGGAAAGCCAAGCTGGTATTTTCCATTTCTCTTTAACAAATGATTAACAGAAGTATTAAAACTCTACTTTAAGAAAAAAAAATGTAAAAAAGGTTTTGATCAGAGCCATTTCTTTTTAAAAGTGGGTAGAAATCCTCATCCTGCATCCAGAATGTCATTTTAAGGAAAACTACAATATTTACTAACCCTAAACAACTTTGTAAATCCAAACTAGTGATATGTTAAGTGGTGAATTTAATCTGAATACCAGTATCCTGTTAGACGCTTGGGTGAGGCTCTACCTCTATACCTCATCCGCCATCTAAATGCAGACTTCGGTGCCTGTTAAATCTGATGATAATCCTTTCTTTCACAAGTTTCACAAAATGCCATGAGACTGTGTCAACGTGCATGGGAAAAAAGATGAGAAATCCATGACTGAATGGTTCAAGGTTTGCAACTGTTCTAAAAATATCTCTGATGGTGACCTGCATCATAGTCTGAGATGCAAATATGTGAAATGGTGTTATCACTGAGAAGAATAAGAAACTTATTTTTAATGGGACTTTTCCCAGAAACTGATGAGTGCAATAGTAGAAAGTGTGGCCTCAGCCAATCAGTGTTCTTATGGGCCCAGATTTGCACATTGCTACAACCGAACAAGTCCATAGAATAGAAAATTGGCCTGACTCTCACTTTCAATTTCAAAACTTTCATCATTTCAGCTTTTTTTCTGATTCTTTTAAACTGCTTTCATAATCTTCTGTCCACTCCATGAATGATTATCTTAAGGCTTCAAGCATTTTTCACTGATATTATATTGATACAATCAGTATCAGGATATCTTAAATATCAAATACTAATGAAAGATGTTAGACGTTTTATTGAACTGGAAAAAAAAACAGATTACAAAGTGTTTCCTTTTGTTTCTATTCCTAAAATAAATATAAATTCGTCTGTTTTATTTAAGTTGTTGAAACATTCACGGGTTTTCCTAAGATAAATAAAAAAATGCATCTGAAATGAGAAGAAAAAACATAAGTTACACCCTCCATGATATGAACTTGTCTTCTGAGCACTGTGATGCTGCTGTTCATCCATGACTAATTCATTTTTACATGCAGCCAGATGAAGTCATGATGGAACACAGTCCAGAAAGTGAGGAAAATGGGATTAAAAAAAATAAAAAGTAGGACTGTTCGTGCGTAATGCTGTCCCTGCAACAAACGCGGCCGTGTCAAGAATAAATTAAATTGAAGGATCAAACGCATAAAAATGCTTTGAAGGAAATCTGCAGAGAATAAAAAATGTCTCGTGAATGCACAGGTCTCCACTACTCCAGGTTGAGGGCTGAGATGCCCTGCAGGCCTGTCAGCAAACAAGGTATGATAGTGATGAATCCTCCTCGGAATCATTTATCTGCATTTAGCTTTGGACCAGTTACCTCAGTCCGACCTGTTGTGTGGTGACTTACCAGATTTCGGTGGATAACGATACACCGAATTGGATGGGATGTCCACTTCTTCCACGCCTATGTTCTGTCTGCTTGTTAAAGCTCCCATTTCCAGTCAAATAAAGACCACGGGGCTTAATGGGCACTTCAGGTTCGCTTTGTGCGCTGCGCCTCTTTATTGCCTATCATTTAATCCACTTCTTGCTGCCCTGTCCATTTCTGTCGGGTCCAAGCCCCGCCGTGAATATGACCGTCCCGGGGATTAGTAGCTGTTCTCTGGCTCCGTGGTCAACCGGAGAGCTGGTTCTGGGGCAGAAAGGAGCCGTAGTAGTCGCTTTGACGACGGGAAAGCGCTGTCATGGTGCGCCGCAGCAAAATCTCTTTGCCTGTTTTCTTACTTCACGGAGGAGATTGTGGCACAAAACAGCCCGTCGACATCTCAAAGCCCCGCTGGATAGTGATCAAGTAACCCCGGTGCTTGTTGTTGCTGGATCCTGTCAGAGAGGTCTGTGGCTCCCCATGACGTCAGACAGGCACAAATCCGGACCGTGGTTTTTGCGCAGTCCCACTCTCCAGCAACCGCTAGTGACGAGCAGCTTTATAACGTGACCTTCCTATGCCAACTGCATTGCAGAAGATGGCTCTGTGGCAAAGCTTTGCTCCGTAGAAAAAAATCTCGATTAGTTTTTTTTTCCCCTATCCTTTTCTTTTAGATAAATAATAGGCTATGTTGCAACAAGTAGAATGACACCACTACCAAAACCACGGTTGCATAATGAGATAATAATTAAATGAGATATATCCGGTGTTTATTAACTTAGAAAGAAAACTAAAAGTTAAAAGAAAAGTTTTAAATAAATAGCGAGCTGAAATTTAGGCAAACAAAGGGAGGATACCGCTGCTGTAACCGTTAGAAGCCACTCCCGGCCTGCAGGGGGCAGTGTAACGGCTGCCGCGAGAGAAGCGAAGACCCAACGGCCAATCAGAGGAGGCCAACACGGGCGCAAAAAACAGGGGGAAGAGGAAGCTCAATTGCCGCCATTTCACGTGAAAAGCAGCGCGGTAGGAGTAACGTACAGTGATTGTGTTCAGCAGATTGAAGTATATTACATATAAGTACGCCTGCTGGCGTCTGTAACACTAGAAATACCCGTGTTATTACGATTTAGGGCCTAACGGTCATAGTCTTACGCTACGTGCCCTGTTGCTTGGAGACGGAGAAAATGAGCTACGGAAGGCCGCCGCCAGACGTCGAGGGGATGACCTCGCTTAAAGTAGATAACCTGACTTACCGAACATCACCTGAGACCTTGCGGCGAGTTTTTGAGAAATACGGCAGAGTGGGAGATGTGTACATCCCGCGAGACCGGTATACGAAGGAGAGCCGCGGGTTTGCCTTCGTGCGGTTCCTCGACAAGCGTGACGCCGAGGACGCAATGGATGCCATGGATGGCGCGCTGCTCGACGGGCGGGAGCTGCGTGTGCAGATGGCCCGGTACGGACGGCCACCAGACTCCATGTACAGCCGCAGAGGGCCTCCACCACGTAGATCTGGAGGGTATGGACGAAGAAGCAGAAGGTAATGCTGGTTATTTTTAACAGATTAATAATATAACTACTTATCAGGCATACAAAGCCCCTATGCAGTCTGGTTAAGTGTTTGTTTGTGTCCTTTTTCTCTTTAGAGATGGGGATGATTTAAAATTTGCTGCATTAGAAAATAATTGCATGATTTTGTTTTATTTTTTCTTAAAGTGATGGTCTTTTATATTAAAAAGTACTTATGAAAGTAGCAAGACTAAAGTCCCTCCTTTTTCCCATCATGCCTGAACCCAAATATTTCTTACACTTTCAAGAGTAGGGATGGGCATATTTTATGATAATCGATTAATCAATTTAGATTTTAGTCGATTGCGTTATCTTTAATGGATCTTTAGACAGGTGCTGAAGTTGTGTACAAGTGCATATTTTCTAGTGTAAGTACTGAATGACACCTATTTAATTGCACAAGAGTAGTTCATCTTGCAATTAAAATCTAAATAAGGAACCAAACTAGGTTATTTCTACCTTACTTAATTTAATATAGGCTATAAATATTTGATTTTAATATCAATGGTTAATTAATAATCAATTGTTAATTCTCCTGATAATGGATTAAGACTATTTAATCAAATGCCCATCCCTAATCAAGAGTGTAAAGAAAACAAAGCTTTTAAAGAGAACAATAGTTTATCTTTTGCTGATGAACTTATAACTTTGATGTTTTGCTTTGTGTCCACAGCCGTTCAGCCAGCCCTCGGCGCCGGAGACGTAGCCGCAGCCGCTCCAGGAGCAGAAGCCATTCGCGATCCAGGAGCC
This sequence comes from Craterocephalus amniculus, assembly GCA_036024015.1. Taxonomy (NCBI): domain Eukaryota; kingdom Metazoa; phylum Chordata; class Actinopteri; order Atheriniformes; family Atherinidae; genus Craterocephalus; species Craterocephalus amniculus. The sequence continues at coordinate 8,790 of JAVQJG010066883.1, read as the reverse complement.
ACCACCGCTACAGCCGCTCCAGGTCCCGCTCCTACTCCAGATCCAGGTCACGGTCCAGGTCCAAGTCAAAATCGAAGTCTAAGTCCAAGTCCAAATCCAGAACCAGAACCCCCAGAAGGAGCAAGTCGAAGTCTCGTTCCCGTTCCAAGTCCAAGTCCAAGTCAAGAAGTCGAACCCCGCCTTCCAACAGAGGGTCAAAGTCCCGATCCAGGTCCAAATCCAAGAGTAGATCTAAATCGCCAGAGGACAACGGAGCTGCGTCTTAACCAGAACTTGGACGCAAATGACGGTATTCATGGGATGGGGTGGATTGTTCTCTACATTGCAATGTTACATCTAAGATGGCTATCAGTCGTCCTTTAGGTTTGTGTTCTGCAGTCTTTATGCAGCTTTGCAGTCATTTGCACACAAGCACCAAAGTCTGCAGAACTCTGTTAGAAACTAGAACCTGTTTGGGGCTAATGTAAGCTAGAGCTGTAGCTTTTTGCATGCTTTAATTCGCAAACACGTTGAGCCAAATTAAAGCACGCGCAGGCTACATGACATTTGGGTTCATAGATTTCAAGATGGGTTATTGAATCGCATTTGTGTTTGTGGGGTGGGAGCGGGTGGCTGGGATGTGGGATGCTCACTCAAACCGTTCACCTAAATGTGGAATTCTTTCCTCCAAGCTGCTGAGTCCTGTTTGCAAAGAAAGGAGGAGGAGGAGATGGGGGTGTGGCAGTGTGAGAGCAGTTAGTGTGTGAGCCACCCATGTGACCTGCTTGTTGCTGAGAGCGATGGCAGTTGCTAAGGAGCAGGTCGTCATGTCGGTGTTTCGAGCTGTCAGTTGGTGTATGAGGTGGTGTGGTGAGGTACGTTCACGGGGGCCACAGGCAGATGCACTGAGCAGTGTTCCCACCTGTGCCTGTGGTTTCCTCCGCCTCAAACAATGGGAACCAACCCCGAGGTTTGTTTTTCAAATATGCCAGAGTTGTTAGTTTTTTGGGGGAGAATTGGGACAAGAAAGGTATTTAAATAAATGTGAAGGTTAGAAAATTTTAGGTTTATTGAAAAATGTGATTTGCATAAAGCCATATTGATACATTGTAGTGTTAAGTTCATTAGATCAGTTTGTGTTAAAGTTATCGAGTCAGCTGTAGGATGATGATGTGGTGTGGTTTTTGCTCTTGTCAACTCGCTTTTGTCTTTCCTTCCAGATCTCAGATGATTTGAGCCTTTGCTGAGGACATCAGGAAAAAGTCTCACATTGAGCAAGTGGACTCCACTATTGTCACTGAATGCAGACTGAAAGGTTATTGGAGCTTGGTCTAAATTTTAAAAAAATGTTTGATTTGACTTAATCTTCTAAAGAAATTTCTGTAACTTTATCAGCATTTGTAAAACTGGGTACATTTGAAAGGGACTTAAGGTGTCTTTCCTCTACTGAATCCCCCCCCTCGCAATTTTCCTTGTATTTGTTAATAAATTCCTGAGAATTAGTCAATTTTTCAGTGAGATCACTTGTTTAACACACATTCTGGTTGGATATTACAGCTGATAAAGATAAGGGTTACACATAAATGTTCACAGTACTCGGTTATGTTTGACGATCCTTTAAATTCTAAAAATGGCCTACTGTACAGTGATATAAATGCCACTTGATTTGCGACTTGCTAATCCAGCAGCATAGTTTTGAACAATAAATGTCAATTATCTTCTTTTTTTTTTTCCTTTTTTTCTGTCTGGTTAAAGTTGCTTTCCTATGACTCTAACCCTCTTTCTTGTGTATCTTTTGTGCACTAGGCGCAGTTGTGTAGCAGTTGAATAATGCTGGTTAGCTGTTAAGATGCGGTGCAGTGCGGTGGTGACATGGTGTGGCGTGTTGCGGTGCTGAGTGCCCGGTGCTGTTCCGGGGCTCGACCCTTCGCTGCCGTATGCCGGTTTGTAAGATCACAGATGTGGCAGATCATCCATCCTCTCCTGTCTTGTGACTTCTCCTTCCCTCTATGTGCTGTTCATATCCTGTCCTCTTTTCACTCTCTCCTTTTCTCCCTTTCCTTTCCCCCGTTGTCCCTCCCTTTGTGGTTTATCCACTGTTTAATTGGTCTTGCTTGCTTTGAAAATGGGTCCATTGTGACTCCTGGTGGATAATTCAAAGGGCAGTTGTGGCTGATGTGAAATATTGTTTTTTGTTTTTTTTGTACTGCATTCCTCTGTGAATCTCAACTGTCTTGTAATTGCTTCAGGTGATTGCTAATAAACATCTTTGTTGTAAAGAAGTTGTGTATTGTGTGCTATTTTATAGAAGGTGTTTTCATGTAATTGTTAGGAATTTCTCAGATGATATGAAGGCTGTTTTACAGGAGAGTTGAGAGGTTCATTGTCAAGGCTATGATGTAAAGTATTAATTTTGGGCAGGTCAAGAGGTGTACAGAGAGGTGCAGTTGTCCTTGAAATGAGGCAGATTATCCATTAAACTGATAGCACAGCCTTTTTTTATTTTTTAAATAAAGTTTGGTCCAAATCTATCTGGCTAAGTTTATGGTACATATCTTTCTGGGATCAGTGATATATTTCTGATCCTAAAGAAGTAAGTGTTTTGTTTTTTTTCCATGTCTTAACCAGCTTGACTGTCTGGCTGCTGTTTTGTGACAAGCAAATTAATTAAGTAGAGCTTTATACCGAATACAAAGTCCGTCTTGAGAATACGAACATGAAACCTTTATTTTAATGCTGGACCTGACTGGAGGAGACAAAGAGAAAAAGACAAGCCAAAAAAAAGTGGGGTTGTTGGGACAGCCACGAGAAACAACCAACACCATTCAGGAAATGATACAATCCAAACTACCTACAAAGAATGCATATAACAACATCAAAGACATTAGATACTTTAGTTTTTTCAAATGTAACTATTTCAGATCTACACAAGTTGCTTAAAACAACTTATAAGTGAATAATTAAAGCATATAGAGCTGAGACTGCAAATCTTTATTCATCAAAGGGACATTATCAAATACTTTGTTCTGCTTGAAGTTTTGTTTTTCAGTTATTTGGTGCAAAAGGACAACAGAATAATTTCAATGGTCGAAAATGAATTTATGCAGCAGTGAAATGCGCATGGATGGAAAATCTTTAAAAGAAAAGATGTTTTTTCAGGGGAAAAAAAGACCAGATTTCAAACCAATAAATATTTAAAGAATGCCTTCATCTTAATTATATTTTTCCAATTCAATAGCTGATGTTTCCACAATTCCACACCTGTTTAATGAATTGATATCTAAGAACTGTTATGTATCAGCTAGAGCATTTAATTTGTTGATTCACTTTCCTTTCACTGTATTCTCTAAAGGTTTTAATGAAAGACAGATGAACCTGAGAGTATATCCACACTCGATTCAGGGAAACAATACTGAAGTCAGGAAAACGGACTGCTTCTCAGTGGTCTTTATAAGGATCCTCCAGAGTTCATCAGCCGGAGTGAAAGGCAGAAAGTTTTATATATTTCTCCTGAAAAAAAAGTGACCTAATATTTATTTACATGGTCAAATATGCAGTTTTGCTTATTTAGGTTAGCTTTTTCATGAAAAACCTTTGACAAATGTTCTATAATATTCTTTTTTTCCCCAGTTGTAATTGATTCAGAGATTGAATCATTTTTAATCGCGATTTACTCCAGTAAAAATGTTACAACGGGGTGTATAACATTGAACCCCACAGCTGCCATCTGAAGAATGGGCACTCAAAATACAATTGTATTACTTATTAAATATTCAGTGTAAACTGACTTTTAAGTCCGTAAACATCAGATACCCCAGTGCAAAGAATATAGAACTCATGTTTGTTTATTTTTTTATCCCCATCGCCTACTGAGATAGCAGTCCTTACTCTTCCTGGGGTCAACATCCACAGGCTATAAATGCTGAATACTTATAACAAACAAAACAATGTACATAAAACATAGACTTTATCAAATCTAAACAACACAAAGTAAGCAAAAAACAGATGGCAAAAACACAACCCTCGAAACAAAAATAAAGAGGTAAACAAATAAATAAATATACAACACAAACCATACATGTAAAGAAAACTTCAGCTTTCCCGCATTCCCACACCTCCCAACTGCTCCCACCGCTTGCTGTATCCAGCATCATCCAATCCATTTTTATTATAAACAACAGACATCATGATAAATGATGTATGAGACAAGAATACTGAAGAAAACATGGATTGAGCTACGATTTTGGCTTATAAAATATGAGTCCAACAGTAAAGCCATTCTATGTGGAAAAAACAACAGTGGACAAATGATGAAAAAATATATTTGGACACTTTAGCTTCTAGATTACCACTTTAATTGTTATAAAGTTAAAAATGTCCTATAATGTAGACCTTTTTTCTCTCTCATTTAGTCTCATTTATATGTTTCACCTTTTCCCAATCTTTGCCCCCCTTAAAAATGTCTGAAACCAGCCCTGCCGATTTGTCTTGGACATACAACTGGACCCATTTTAACTCTAAATAGCCTAAATGAGTCTAACTGTATACTAGGGATGGGCATATTTTTTTTAACCTAGTCTTAATCTATCATTAGGATAATTAACGATTGAACATTAATATCTTTATATTAATGTAGTGTTTATAAACCATATTAAAATGACGTAAAGGTAGGAAAACATTTTTTCAGTTAAACAAGATTATCCAGTGGTTAAATAGCAAAATATGCGCCCACATACAACTTCAGCACCTGTCTAAAGATGCATTTAATTAAAAAACAATGTCACCATTGAAATAAAAGATCGATTAATCGATCGTCTAATTATCCATCCTACTCTAGACATGGCCTACTGGTAAATAATTTCTGGGGACCTTTATACTGTAGATGACATTCAGTCTGTGAACTTTATGGATCAGGACTAGGATCGATCCAACAAATGTTGGTAAAACCAGCAGATAAATTGGGCTGGTTTTTGCACAGGTTGCTTTTGTTTACTTCCCAATTTTAATCCCTGCCTGGAAGGCGTCTCCTTAGGTGAGACTACATGTACTGACTGTTAACCCGCTTGACTTGATCAGCCAGAACACGGGTTCTGTCAGAAGCCATTTCACTGAGGCCAGCTTGTCCCGTTGAGGAGATTAACGTCGCACCGGAGGAGTTCAGACTTGAGCACGTGGCCGCACGCCGTGCCAGCCCACCTGTCCAGCCCCAGCACCCAGTACGGCGCAACGGCGGGGGGTGGGGAGGCGTAACCGGAGGATGTGACGTCCAGGTCGGAGAGGAGATTGTCCCGTATCCCGCAAAAGCTGGCCGTTAACGCTGATGTTTGGCGAGGATTAGCACAAGCTGCGGGATGGCTGAGTGAGCTGAGCGCGCGGGCTGTATGCGCAGGCGAACAGGGGAGAGCTGCGCCATGGATCTAACTTTTATCATATCGGCCATCATCTTCACGCTGCTCGCTGTCGTGGTCGCAACGTCGGTGTTCAAAGGCTCCTCGCCCGCAGCGGACTTCGCAAACGCGCGGAGTTATTTCCGACACAAAGCGGACGGAGGATCGGAGCAGAACGGCCATGTAGCCAAGCAGAAGAAGAAGAAAAAGGAGGAAGTTGTGGACTGGACTGAGATCAGCGGGAGCTCCCACGATCACTGGGATGTGGTTAAATCTGTGCGTTCAGTAAGTGGCCTCTAATCCGTCTGTCATAGTGTACAATTACAGAGAGGTGTGGTTGTTTGTTTTCTGAAGTGTTTCATTGTGTAATCTGAATAAAGAAATCCTCCCACTCACATATAGTCAGCTGCATGCCAACGCAGATGGAAGAGCCCTTAAAAATAAATCCTTACACACATTATACAGAAATTTAATTATCAACATTCAACAGGAAAAAGTATCACAATTTGATTGGCATGTGAGATTATGTGATATAATAGGAAAGTATTAAAAAAATAGTCAGAAATAGCTTTGTTCTGATTTATATTTTTTGAGTATGTGAAAGTGATGCATGACTTTGCATTTAATATTTTTAAGTTTGACCTGATGAAGAAATGTCCCATTTGTAGTTTCTATTTACGTAATCTTCTGTAAGGTCAAGGGTTGCAGCAGTAAGCAGCTGAACTGTAACTGTCAGCTTACATTTACACCAATCAGCCAAAGCATTAAGTGAGTAAAGAGAGTAAAACTGTTTAACGTGTTTTAAGACGACACCCCATCTATTAACCATTGGTGTACAATATAAGCCCTCTCAGGGGTCCATCCAGCTAAAAAATCCCTAAATATGGATTTGATGTCATCTGTGATATGTGAGCCCAATCCAGGAAGACATTATTTTATATTTAGATAGCTAAAATAAGGCTCACACCCTCAAACAGTCATACATAAGGTTGGCTCTCATTTTATTTCTATCTGTGTACAATATATCTTTGTTTAAATAATCTTGACAACATTCCAAAGCATCTGAAATTGTATGATTTTATTCATGTTTTGTGATTGTTACTTAAGACCTATTTTCCATTTGTTAATTCATTTATTTTTCATTAGAAGCAATGACTGGATGGACTTATTTATAACTTAAATAACTTATCCTTGAATTCTTTTGATGTTTTTTATTTAAAAAAAATACATTATGAAGAACACAGAAAGTAAGCTTTGGAGCTGCAGGTTGAATAAAGTCAGTTCAAGTAAAATACTTTCACAATAAATAAGATACATTGGGATGCATAAACACATCAGCAGCACAAACCCAACGGGAGTTCATTATGTTGTGTGGTTTTTGCTGAAATTGCTGAAAAGAGGTTTTGCTCCACCAAAACCTCTGTGACCTCTTTGTAAATGAGACTTGGAGCAAAACATTTAATTTAAAATTAAGGAACAATGTGAACTTTTCAGTCACCGGCCCAAAAACCAGGAGAAATGATGAGTGACCCCAGCAGCTTAGCAGCTGGTCAAACAGGTTGATGTTTGAAAAGCCAAAAGTCTTTGGAAAATGATGGTGTTATGGCATCTAACAGGAGGAGGAACGCTCCCATCTGCACACAGAAGAAGCAGCAGCAGCTGAGCACTCGTCCACGTCCAGCCTGTCCGTCCCTGCCTGTGGATCCAGGCACATGAGTTTAGAGGTAGAGTCGTTGTCCGAGGCCTCGTCGGGGAGAAGCAGGAAGTCGATCATTGGGCTCTCTGATTCAGAGCTCCTAAAGTGTGCTTTCTCTTACCCCCAGACTGAAGGAGCCGCAGAGAGCCCAGAGACCCACGGTGAGCGCTTCAGTGCCTTCAGACACTCGTTAATGAATATTTAAAATTCACTGTCTTTGTTATGTAATATTTCAGGGTTGACTCATGTATCCTTTTTGTCTGTTTAAACAGAAAAGTTGGAAACGGGTCTAAATGATTCCTTGAAGTACGTCCCTGGAAAGGCACGATCCCATCATTTAGAGAGGATGATGTCCAAAGAGGAGTTGGAGGAGGAGCAGAGGTCAGTAGAACCTACAAATACGGTTTCCGCTTTCAGAGGAAACCGATCTGTTAAAGGAGAATTTACCTTTTTTTTAACGTAGGGTTTGTTTTTATCTTTCCTTTCATACATGTGAGTGGTGGAGAAAGGAATTTTCAAGATAGCTCCAGTATTTAGCCGGGCACAGCAAGCACAGCTGATGTGAAGTATCGGGCAACTCGCTGTCTAATATCGCCCTAAAAACGTGCTTTTTTTCCACACTGAAGTGCTCTGATAGTCTCAACGACTGTCCAGTAACTTATTAGAGGTTTAGGACGCCTAGTGGCCAAAAGTTACACAGTATCCCTTTAAGCTGTAATATATATGTTTGTTGATCATTTTTATCCTTTTTGTTGTTGTTGTTGAGCTCCCAGCTTTTTCTGAAGTCTGAGGAACACACTCCCAAGTGTCAGGATGGAGAAAGTTTCCAAAAAACAATGATAACACCTCAATTACAGCTTAAAACCTAGCCTGCCCTCCTTTATCCACCCTTGCTACCCCATTATCTACAAAAAAAGACAAAAAAAGCTTAAAGACATAGATCTACTGGACATGGTCCTCTTGCTGCTTCTCGTGTGCCGCTGTCGCTCATGCACGTTTATCTGCTGTATCACCGCTCAGATTTAGGCTGGACTGAGGGAAGCAAGCTTGAGCCCTTGCCAGGCATTAGCCAACTGGCCGATGAATGGCAGGAGACTTAAAGGTTTGCTCGCTGCCTTAAGAGAAAGAGTAAAAAGTGTTTTATCCGTAATGCCTCTGCACGCCCTGCTCTTATCATTGCAGGATTTACTCCAACACAGATTTTAACTTTCTGTGAGCCTGAGAAAGGAGCAAATATGTGGTAAAGTATGAGTTATTCTTACCTGTTTATCCCAGAAGAGTCCCTTTCTGGCCATAATATGAAAACACCTCCAGGGTTAATTTGCACCACCAGTCTTGACCTCAGCAGTGATATTTGCCTCAGCAGCTTTTTATCCTCATGTGGCCACGAAGCGACTGTGCAGTGTTACTGATCTGATCCCGCTTTTCCCTCCCCTGCTACCCCGTTATTACCCATTAGAAGTGTGTTCCTCAGCTGTGTCACAACAGGTGTTGATTATATCTTCATGCGCCACCGTCCAGGTTAGTTTATTCTTTGAGGACTTTCCTCTGCTTCGCCACAAGGGGGAGTCAAGAGTCACAACACTGAGAAGATCTAAGAAGATAGTGGTTAACCCTTAAATGGATACTGTATCCTGGGAGATACAGATATTTGGCAGGCTGTGTGGGGGAGGGGCTCCAGCCACCTGCACTCCAAGTTTGGAGAATCTATTAAGGGGGGTGAGGTTA
>JAVQJG010066878.1:0-22854 GCA_036024015.1 Craterocephalus amniculus | reverse complement strand
CACACCTTTTCACCAAACAGCAGAGTGACTACTTGTCTCCCTTTAAATAGGCAGACTGACTGATTATGAGTTTGGAAACACCTGTGATGTCAATTAAAGGACAGACCTGAGTTAATCATGTCAGTCTGGTCAAATAGTTTTCAATCTTTTATAGAGGTACCATCATTTTTGTCCAGGCCTGATTCATTAGTTTGTTTTTTTAAATGATTATGTTAATCAGCAATTCAAAAGTGATGGCTGATTTTGGTTATTTAATTTTCGATTAATTTTATTTTATTGTTACTTTTGTAAGTTTCAAGTGATTTCAGTGGGAATTGTGGGTTTTTCCTTCTTTAACTGAGGGGTACCAACAATTTTGTCCACGTGTGTAAGTATTCAGTGCATAGAGTTACGTGAATGTACGTAAATACTGATGACGAAATATGGAAATACTGGAATGGTCTACCTGCCGAATTGATCGATTGTCATGATTGACAAGACTGCAACATTAAATATGCGTGATCGGTATTAACACTGTTGGAGGCAGCTGGGGGTACTTTACTTTTGAATTATATAGTTTTACAAACGGGGAGAATGGGAGAGAAAACATTCTAAACCATTAATATTATTATTATTTATATTATTATTATAGGCTCATTGGATCCGTTTCTGGAAATAAACAAAGGACAATAATGGCGTTAAATGTATTAGTAATACTTTTTCATATGGTTACAATTTATTCTATTTAAAGATAAAAATGTAACAAACTTGCAGGGGCCGTATGGACAGGAACTGCTCGCAGGCGCGCTCTGTATATTAAAATCTTGCACGTGATGCACAGTTTCCTTCCATTCAGCACGCATGCGACCAGCAGGGGACTCACTTTAACAAACTGTTCGAACAAATGGCACCTGTTCGGATAACAGCCACATCCCGGAGTAGTTTCTCAGGTCCGGCTTGGCTCCTTCAAGAAACTTGAAGATCAGACACGTGCTGCTTCTTTCACCGGCACACGCGCAAAAAGCGGAGTATTCCGCCAGCCGGAGAAGGCTCAACGGCGGCGAGCACAGCTCCTCTTCATGTTTGGGTAAGATGCAGCATTTCAGGCAGTTTTGAGATATTCTGATCGCGCGGTAGCAGTGTCTCTTGGTTATTTGTGGCATTGATTGGCTGTTCGCTTTCATCATGTGTCATATTAGATCCGTTTAAACAAGTGATGTTACAGTTAAAGCTCGTGACGACCAAAAGTCTCAAACTCTTCCTCTTTCATTTTTGTCTAAGTGCGTTTTGCCGACTGTCTGCTTTTTGTCTGCTCTATAAGCATCTTATTGTCCGTTGTTTTTTTACTCGTGCAGCAAGTTCTATTGATTAAATTTCCAATTGGAACATCATCTTGTACTTTCTTAGAGAGCTAAGCACATATTTGTATCTTTGCAGTCAATCCAGACGCCCGTGTTCACATCATGACTTAATTCTGACTGTTAGTGTGATGGATAACTCAGGCTGACCTGTTTACTTTTTCTGGAACAGCAAGGGCATTTTCCTGAATCAATAATGAAGGCAGCTGGCTTAAGAACAAAGTAAATTAATCATGACCAAGTAAGAGTGACCCTCTCTCTGAACAGTGATCACCTAAGGACATGACCATTATTAGCTACAATATCCTGTTCCAGGCAACAGGAAACGATCTGCGATTGCACCAAAGGTAGGTGAAGACACGCTCCACGCAGCAAGCCTAACTTCCTGTTGCAGATGACAACTGATCATTAATGACTAGTTGGGTTTGGTGGATGCGAAGAAAAGGATTGCGTGTCGCTCCCTAAGCAGGATGGGAGCTGGAGGTTGAACCTGCAACGTCACAGCTCACCTGTTGCCACGATGGTCCTGGTGGACCGTGGCCAGAGCAGGTGAATGTGTTTGCTGAGAGAGGTGAGGTGTGTTTATTCACTCTCCACTTCCCTGTTCGCTCCACACACCCTGTGGGACGAATAGGGAGGAGGAGGAGGTGCTGGATTGGCTTGATCACCAGCTGCTATGACACTTGCAGAGACACACAAACCGGTTTGGGAGATTCTTATCTCATTTGTCATGCTTTTGTCCAAGCTAAACTAAAGGAGTAACTTAGTGAATGTATACTTGGTAAAAGCAGGAATGTTTTTAAGCTAGATTCCTCATCACCTTAAATGGGCAGCAAACAGTCAACCACATAAGAATTTCTCTTTTTTCTTTTTTTTTTTTCTTTGCAGAAAGAGCACTCCTCAAGCATCCTCAAGCATGCGTCTGTTTCTACGCCGCCGTTTGACTCCTCTGAAGCTGGTGCTCCTTGGGGGGACTCTCTTCATGGTGGTTCTGGTGGTCCTACAAAGGGATGTTGGCTCTTCACCTGCCGGGGACCCCTGGCTGCAGGACCTGGTAGACAGAAGGGACAAGGTGATGGTCATGGTCCGAGACGCTGTGAACAACATCGGCTTCCAGATCGGAGCTCCACAACGGCCAACAGTTCATGAGCAGCCCACCGAAGACGCGAACTGCCCCGCTGGATTTTATACTCAGGCTGAGCTGAAACCTCATCTGGAGAGACCGCCTCAGGACCCCCAAAGCCCTGGAGCCGATGGGAAGGCGTTTCAAAAAGACAGCATGACTCCCGCTGAGGAGAAGGAGAAGGAGGAGGGTATGGCCCGGCATTGCTTCAACCAGTTCGCCAGTGACCAGATCTCGCTCAGCCGTAGTCTTGGGGATGACACAAGGCCTCCAGAGTGAGTTCATATTCTCAGAATAATCTTAGTGTGGTCACCATTTTGTTTACCAGTATGCTGACACGTATGCAGGCCAGATAACACGTTGTATCCCAGCTGTACTCGTGCTCAGAGATGTCAATTATTTACCCACCGTCTCCCTCCTTCGTTAAAGACCAACCCATCTGTAATCTCTGATTAAATGAAACCTTCATGGCATACTGTCTTCTGGATAACTCATTTTGAGATCTAATATGAGTGTAAATACCAGAGGTGGTAAGAGTACAGAAAATTTGTACTCAAGTACAAGTACAGTTACACTGCTTAAATTGTACTCAATTACAAGTAAAAGTACTGGAAATTAAGTAAAAGTAAAATTAAGTAAAAGTACAAAGTACACTGATAGATGTTTCATAAAAGTAAATTGGCTCAAATGCCTGCTATTGACGACACAATAGAACATCCATGTTCAAAGCACTTTTCTCAGATAAACAACATATAGAACAATTGCACAAAGGAAATTTTTTTGTTAAAGAAATGACATGAGCAAAAATTTAGTTTTTTCAAAAAAATGTTTTGAACCTGCATAGAACAATTGGAATTTCTCCCAATAAACTGTGAACAGGCATGTAAGTGTCATACAAACCTAGACACACTCGCCTTTCTGTCAGACTTTCTAAACCTTTAGTTCAGTTTCAGCTATAGCTGTTTTTCTAAGTTTACCGAGTCGATCCGGTATTATTCTATTTTCATTACGATTAAAATGTGGTGTATGGAAGGTGCAAATGATGGGTGTACTCAGTAACGATTTATGATTTTTAAAAGTAGCAAAGTAGATAAATTGTACTCTAATATGAGTAAAATTACACACTTTGGAAAAAAAAACTCAAAGTATAAAAAAATTGTACTTTATTACAGAAACTTGAGTATTTGTAATCCGTTACTTCCACCTCTCCCTTACACTGTTGATGCATCCCTAACATGATGCTACAAAAATTGATACAAAATTTCATTAAAAAAACAGAGCCTTCCTACAATATTAAAATTCCCCATTGGTGATTTAATAATTTAATATCCAGATACTCAGGTGCTGTTTAAGTTGTCAAGTGGCTTTTAAAATCAGGAGACTATATGGTCAGTTATGTTTGCTTCGGTAAGATTTGCGTGACTTTCATCAGATATGCCTCTCCCTTCTCACATGCATCTTTTTTTCTGTCTTTGACGTGGTTCACCTCATTTAGGTGTGTGGAGAGAAAATTCCCCCGCTGCCCGCCTCTGCCTACCACTAGCATTATCATAGTCTTTCATAATGAGGCCTGGTCCACGCTCATCAGGACGGTCTACAGCGTCCTGCACACATCTCCCGCCGTCATGCTCAAAGAGATCATCTTGGTAGATGACGCCAGTACCGCAGGTGCATACACTCATCATTCATAGAGGACTTGCTGTCAAGCTGCACCATGTTGTGTGTGACAGTAAGAGAAGCTTTGAATTTGTTTTTAAGGTGGTTATCTATTCTTAGTTCTACTGTGTATCAGGCGGTGAGTGAGGTTATTAAAACTCATCTTAATGCTGGGAAGCTGATATTTTGATCAAGTAAATGTGAGCTACATGGGCTTTCGGGTTCAGCATCCCCTGGAAAATACTCACTTTTAAAAGAATTGTTATCGACCTGCACCTAATCTATTTGTTTTACTTGTGTTAAAGCTTCATTCATCATTTTTAACTGCAAAATCTTGAGGTCTCAGACAGCACTGAATACATAAGTGTTAAACATATTTAAGAGATATGTGCTATGTTTTTGTTGTTGGTAGTAATTATTTTTCTATAAATTTATTTCGATTAATTTCATTTCCGGTATTTTCTTTTTTGTTGTCGTTTTTATGTCGAACAAAAGAAAGTAAAGTGCATTTGTTTGTTTTTTCCATTCAAAGTGAAAAGTTTCATGTCTTCATGGAGCTGTCATGAGGGTGTGAGATCAGAAAGTGCAGCGTGGCTGCTGTAGACAAAATGCTGCATGTTTTATTTGCATATGCATATAATGGAGAGCAAAATACAGCCATGAGCTTTTCTTCTCCTGTGGTGGGCGTATCTTACTGAGCTCTGTGTATTTTCAGTTTGGGAAGTTGCTTTCAAGTTCTCATTTTCTGTAGTAGAAACTGAAGGCTGACTTACTTACCCACAACTCCTTGAGTTAACACAAAGTCTTCACCAAGCGTATTGTACCAGACTCAGTCACGGCCTTTCTATTGGTGGCCAGAGTTCATATTGTTGACCAACTTCCCCGATTCCATTACTTCTCGTTTCATTGCAGTCATTTGTGGTCATGAAGTGCACCTTTTGTTGGTTTTTAACAGTCATAAACAAAAAGTTAATAAGCGGGGAGCTCAGGACATGGAGAGGATTCTTCTTTCGATAAAAAAGTAGTTAGATTAGTACCGTGCTGGCTTTGGTAAGATAACCGCTAAAACCGATTCAGTCAGGTTTTACAAATGGCTGAAGAGACTTACAGGGAGAACACTGGCAGTATCATGATTAAAACCAAACCTCTGTGTTACCAGAGGTACATTTTAAGTGCTGGGTATTTTAATGGAGTACCTCTTCTTCCGTTAGATTTGCCACAAGTGATGGAATATTTGTGATAACAGGGTTATCTTTCATACTTTCCAGTACAGCATGCCAAGCTGATTTTCATAGGGAGTTACATTGCATGCAAACTGAGGGAAATGTCGTAGCTTGTTCATCATCATTTTGTCCCAGTTTTTCACTTACACAATTATTACATGACGGACTCTTTTTTTTTTTTGTTTTGCACGTTTGCTGCTGCAGAGTGCACGCTCTGGTTCAATGATAGACTGCATGTACGGCGATATAGATGCAAACAATGGAAACTGGGAAAGGCTGACTAACCGTGATGATGGTTAATGTTTTAGGTTTAAGAGAGAAGTCAAACACACACTTTGTTGCATAAATGACTTATTAACATATTAACAGACAGGGATTCATTTAACTGCAGCTATTTTTACATGAACTTTTCAACTTTTTAGAGATAAGATGGATCTCTGTGTATTCATTTATCATTAGAGATTATAAGTAAATATGATTTGGGATTACTGTGTAGATTACACCACTTAGTAAAAGAAGGCAACCTGCCAGGATATTTTTCTTGCGGATGATATCCTCCTTAAATGTAAATATTAAGGAGATATAAACAGGATAATAAAACCAGACACTTGAATTTATGGCATTAAATTTTTTATTAGAAAATATTCTGTAAGTTATCTCTGTTACCTGCCATTGCCCTCAGTTTATGCACGTTTTATGAATACAACCACTATTCACTTTCCCATTTTTGCTTTAGTATCTGCCTAATCAGTAACTTTCAGTTGCAGCATTCATGACATGTGATTTTTAGGTTCAGTCAAACTGAAACTTATAGGAAATACAGTGTGTTCGTTGCGGCCACAAAAGCTCTTCAAGGGAAGTGTGACCCAGTTTTACCAGCATTTCAACTTCATTGCTATTTTTTCTGGCTATGGTCTCATGGGTATGAATAAGATCAATGTTTGACTTTTTTTCTTTTTCTGGAGCGGTGAGGTACTTGATAAAGTAACAGGCTGATTCATTTATGAATGGATCCTTATTATGTAAAAAGTATGTACATGTGACTGCAGTGTTGTCAGGGCGTCACCTCAGTACATTCTGTCATCACTACTACATACTGTTTCAGCTAAACGTAAAAATTAATATTCATCAGTAATGACCTATGTCCCCATATTTCTGCAGACCACCTTAAGAGTCAGCTGGAGGTGTTTGTACAGCAGCTGAAGATTGTCCGCGTGGTCCGGCAGCTGGAGAGAAAGGGCCTCATCACAGCCAGGATGCTGGGTGCCAGTATCGCTCAGGGTGAAGTGCTCACCTTCCTGGATGCACACTGTGAGAAAACCCACACGGAAAACATAAGCAGCATAAACATGCATTTGGATCAGCTGCATAACGGAAATCAGACCCCAACCGATATGGAAATTTTGATACCGATATTGGGGGCTTTTCGATTTACTGGATATCAATTAATAAATTGGCCAATATATGAAATAAGAACATGGATATACACAAAATACATACTGTACATGAGCACAAATACTTATAATAACCAGAATATGATTCAATGTCGAGAAACGGAACACCAAATGATGAGAAAATATACACATGTATGTAATATAAAAAGCAATTATAACGTGCTGAAACAGTCAGATTATGCACTCATTTCCTTAATTTGGTCACATCTTTCATTTAATGTGTGGAAGCATTTTTTCCCATACTTGTCTATTCGTCTCTGTGCAGGTGAGTGTTTTCATGGTTGGCTGGAACCTCTTTTGGCCCGCATTGTTGAGGAACCCACCGCTGTAGTGAGCCCAGAGATCACCACCATCGACCTCAACTCCTTCCAGTTCCACAAGCCTGTGGCCACTAATCGAGCTTATAACCGGGGTAACTTTGACTGGAGCCTGACTTTTGGCTGGGAGGCGATACCTGAGGATGCAAAGAAGCTGCGCAAGGACGAAACCTATCCTGTAAAGTAAGACGGCTTGTCTTGATTTCGCCGGGAACATTCTGAGTCATTCAAATGCTTAAAGCTCTTGTGTCTGCCCATGAAAATTTCAGAACGCCTACTTTTGCTGGAGGTCTTTTCTCCATCTCAAAGAAGTACTTTGAGCACATCGGAACATATGATGACAAGATGGAGATCTGGGGTGGAGAAAATGTTGAGATGTCATTCAGAGTTGGTCTCTTTCTCTGCTCTCACAATTCCTCATATAACTCAATATGTCTCCTTTTATTTTATTGAGTCAGTTCCAGTACTTTCTGTCTGTCTTTATGTGATTTACAGGTCTGGCAATGTGGGGGTCAACTAGAGATAATCCCCTGTTCTGTGGTGGGCCACGTCTTCCGCACCAAAAGCCCTCATACCTTTCCCAAAGGCACCGAGGTCATCACCCGCAACCAGGTGCGCCTGGCTGAAGTCTGGATGGATGACTATAAGAAGATCTTTTATCGCCGCAACAAGAACGCCGCAGTCATGGCCAGTGAGGTCTGTTTTCAAATGTTAAATGAGTGCAGGCCAATTATCCCCCTCCAGCGGACGCAACAAGCTGATGTGGTGCTCTTAACCTAACTATGCTCCGCTCCTTCCAATTCTAGAATAAGTATGGAGACATCTCTGATCGCCTGAAACTGAGGCAGACACTCAACTGCAAGAACTTCACTTGGTACCTCAACACAATCTACCCGGAGGCATTTATTCCAGATTTGAAGCCAGAAAAATTTGGAGCAGTGAGTGAAATTTGTCGGCTGCAACAATTTAAAACCGTGCGTGTGTTAAATGAGTTGGATCTTTATCTTAACTCTTACTGTTCGCCCTTGTCTGCAAAAGATTATGAACTCAGGATCTAACACCTGCCTGGATGTTGGAGAAAACAACCAGGGAGGTAAAGCTGTGATTATGTACCAGTGCCACAACATGGGAGGAAACCAGGTAAAGTCACTGACTTCCCTGTGTGAAATAAAGAATTTGAGTTTAAGGTGATTGGGGATCTCTGGGGACAGGTGGGTTCTAACTGTGTGATTGTGTTGTTTAGTACTTTGAGTATTCATCGCATAAGGAACTCCGTCACAACATCGGAAAGCAGCTGTGTCTCCATGCCAACGACCAGCCAGAGCCTGTGAAGATTGAGCTGTGCCAGCTGAAGGGGAAGGGAACCAGTTTGGCACCACAGCAGGAGTGGGTTTTTACTGAGGTGAGGAGCACTTGGTTATCTACAATAATGTAACCGAACTTCAAAAAGTCCCATTTCCAGAGTGCACCAATCCAGATTTCATTTAATCAAGTCAAATTTATTTACAAGCATATTTAAAAACAACAAATGTTGGCCAAAGTGCTGTAAAACTGAAGGTAATGAAACAGAAATAAATTTAGAGTTAAGGAGAATTGAACAATAAAACGGATACAAGAGAAGTAAATAACTGTAATAAAACAAACATTAAACTAAGGATTGGTAGAGAAAAAAAGAGAGCCAAAAAGCTCAGTCTGGTTTAAAAGCAAGAGAATAAAAATAAGTCTTTAAACGAGAGTGGTTGAGGATCTGATGCGAGGGGGTAGGCTGTTCCATAGTTTAGGGCGGAAAACAGAAAAAGCTCTGTCCCCTCTTCGTTTAAGCCTAGGCCTCGGGACGAGAAGAAGTAGATGGTCAGGTGACCTCAGCGATCTAAAGGGAGCATGAGGGGTTGGGAGCGAGACAAGGGCAAGAGTGAGAAAAAACAAGAACCAAGTTCTTGCTTCTCATTGCGTAAGTTTAAGTAGGTAAGGTAAATGGGTAAGTAGGGGCCTTTAAGGCTGACCTTGAAGTGAGTACATCCTTTATGTGTTGTAAACTGTTCCTGTATCAGGCTGTAATCTCTCTCTCCTTTTTGAGCATCTGAAAAATTAAAATTACTTATTAAATTACTAATTAAAATACTTCACTTTACAGGGCAGCCTTTTACACCTTACTGCTAAACGGACTGAACAACTATGACATGATTAGTGAATTGTAGAGAAGCTGGTAGGGTATTTTCATTTTTTCCATCAACTACAGGTGGAACCAGACTCGAGTCTCCATTGTCCATTTAAATTTAGCTTACAAGTTACTGTTGTTGCCATAAATCGGCCACACTGGGGAAAAAAAGAGTATATCTCCCATTCTGATTGAACTATTCTGCTCTGAATAGTCACTGTAAAGTCCGTTGGTACAATATTTTGATCTGTTGTTGATTCTTTTGATTGTGATGTTTCTCCTCAGGAAAATCTTCTGAAGAACCCCAGCAGTGGGAAATGTTTACAGCTAAGAGGAGGCCAGGTTCAGATGGACCACTGTAACGCAGCAGATCTCTACCAGCACTGGTTCTTCAGCTGACCTCCCTGACTGTCCGTCAGGTCAGGTGACCTCCGGCACCCATTGTCGAGCCTCTTCGGACTCAGAACCTTGGAGCCAAATCATCACTGATCTAGTAGGACCTGCTGCAGAGCTGCAGACGTTTGGCCAGACTGATAAGCGGTGAACGATGGAGGACAAAGTAAAGGCGATCAACTTTAGAAAATGCTTGGGCGGGGTTGGTCTTAACGGTTTTTAAATTATATTTATGGAACAAACTCAGGAAGAAGAATTGTTTTTACTTTGGGATTTTTATTTGATCTATGGACTTACCTTTTAGCAGCAGCTAGATTGTGAGGCTGTGAGCACTTCTTTTACACTCCGGCTGGGAGATTTTTATCATTGCCACTTTTTTCTTCTTTTTGTCTGACTGAATGTTTAACAATAAGTCTGAGTTAAGAGTTAGAGGTGTCTGTTTTTTAAATAAAATATTTTTGAATAAATGTCTTTTGTATTTGATTAACTATTTGTTTACAGGGAATGGAGAGATATTTATTGTCTGTCATTTAATTGTGTATAACACAATTTCTTAAAATAAATACTTAAATGTACTGGAGCTGGGACTTTGCATCATTGGCCCTTACCTCCGCCAAGGGAGCGGTCATGTATTCAGCTGTGTCTGTCTGTTAGCAACATAACTCAAGTTATTCATGAATTTTGATTCTATTTTCAGAAGAAATCTCTGAAATGGAATAAGGAACAAGTAATTAGATTCTGGGGCTGAACTCCTGGGTCCAGGAATATTTTTTAAAGGATTCATACTGTGGGAATCATCATTTGCCATTAGAGCTTCAGACTAGAAAAATACCCACAGCCATTGGCAAAAGAAAAAAGTACAGGTTTGTCAGAGGTCTGCACTCTGAGTCGTCCTAGTTTATTATACCTATGTTTGTACAGTACTTATCTTGAATGTTTTATTTTTTCTTAGCTTGTTAATAGTTTACATAAATCAATAGAGTCCTACTGTTTCATCAGCTAATGATTAATTTGCTTTGGTTACGGACACCATAAATATTTAAGATTAAAAGCTACAGTAACATTAAGTTGCCTGCATGGAAATGCTTTGTTCAGTTCAGGCCTCGTTTTACAGCCTGTAAAACCTGCCTGGCCAAAGGTTAGGTACGGATAATTACTTCTGCAACAAAGAGTGAAGAATGTATTCGTCAAAGGGACCTGTGGATGTTGCACAACATTTGTCCAAGGAGTGGTTTCAGAGAAAGATGCATTCCTGACTGGTCTCAGCTTTGTCTCGATGGACCTGAAATGTGCAAGACTGCTAAACCTGTTCTGATGGTATGTGCAGGTTTGATCACCACACACACGCACCCTGTCAGACATAATGGTGGAGAGCAGAGGTGATGCAGTCTAAATGCATGTGGAAAGGGTCGGCATTTTTCTGTCCAACAGAAGGTGGCAGCATAGAGTCAGTTTATCTGCAAGGCAATGATGACAACTGAAATTTCACCACACAATGTGTCATTTGGCCACAGGAAAAACGGAGAGGTCACTGTGCGGGCAGACTGAGAAGAGACTGTCCATAAGATGAGCACTGAACCTCTTACTCGTTCGGAGCTATTTGGACGGCTCAGGAGGGAGCTCTATGGAGAGGAACGGTCCGGTCGGTCTAATGCTCACATATTCATCATCTTAGGAGCGTCTGTGAGTAAAACCTTTGAACTTCTTGCAACATAACCAACTTATATTCTCTATTTCAAGGTTATGATTTGATTTCCATGTCTGACAATGTCCTGTTCTCTGTGGTCAGATCTTCTTTTTAGAGCTGCTTTTACATCAAATTGCAAACAGCTTGAGTTAAGGTCCCAACATAGGGGCACAAAGGCCCACTGGGGAATCATTTCCAAAGAAAAGCCAGAGAAAAAGAATTGTGCTGCATTTACTTTTTTACTCGTTTTTTCCCAACGTTACTCAAAAAAGATCTGCTCTCTCTTTTACTCTTATCCAGAGTTAGGTAACACTTCGGACTCTTGATCCGTTACTCTCTCACTTGATCAAACATGGTTTAAAATTTGCTGTTTTCACAGGGCGATCTGGCTAAAAAGAAGATTTACCCAACTCTTTGGTGAGTAGAAAATTACATGAGGCATGTCACCTGACTGCTGAACTTAATGCTCTTAGGAGTTTGAACTTTGGACTAAATGATCTGCATTTGACTGGCTGCCCGTTGTTTAGGTGGTTATTCAGAGATGGGCTTCTCCCAGACAACACACACTTTGTGGGGTTTGCTCGGTCTAACCTCACTGTGGAGGACATTAAGGCGGCATGTCTGCCCCATATGAAGGTATTCTACTGTATTTTCGGCTGTATGTTGGCTGAGACATGACTGTGATTTGTTGAGTCTGTGTAATCAGGACTAACTCTGCCACATTTCCCTCAGGTCAGTGATAAAGAGCGTGATGTTCTGGCAGCATTCTTCAGTAAGAACTCTTACCTGAAGGGCAGGTATGACGATGGCAGTTCCTTTGACCAACTCAACAGCTATTTGTCATCTCTGCCTGGCGGAGTAAACGCCAACCGACTCTTCTACCTGGCTCTGCCACCCACCGTCTACCACCATGTCAGCACAAACATCAGAAAGCACTGCATGGGCCAAAGGTTAGCATCTGTTCCCTCCAGAAAAATGTTAGGACACACAGTGTTTGATTGGATTATCTTATGAGTTTTGTTGTTGCAGAGGCTGGAACAGGGTCATTTTTGAGAAGCCATTTGGTCGTGACCTCCAGAGCTCACAAGAGTTGTCCCTCCACCTGTCTTCCCTGTTTGCAGAGGACCAAATCTACCGCATTGATCACTATCTTGGAAAGGAGATGGTCCAGAACCTCATGGTGCTCAGGTAAGCATGGTGCAAACGTGAAGGTCTTTTTGTCATTGACTGATTTCATGTGAGTTTTAGAAGTATTTCGTTCATTTCTAGGTTTGGAAATCGTATTTTTGGGCCCACTTGGAACAGAAACAGTGTGTCCTGTGTTGTCCTGACTTTCAAGGAGCCCTTTGGCACCCAGGGTCGTGGAGGATACTTTGATGACTTTGGTATTATTCGGTAAAGACCGTACTTTACATTCATCATACTGTATCATGGTTCCCTAAAACACATGTTTTGATTCCAGTCTTTTCCTCATAATGTAGAGATGTCATGCAAAACCATCTGCTCCAGATGCTCTGTTTAGTTGCCATGGAGAAACCAGCCACCACCAGTCCACATGATGTGAGGGATGAAAAGGTAACACCAGTGATTGAATGAGTGTATTAACTTCAGCGGAAAGTCTGTAAATAAAAACAATTAATTTATTTTAGTTCATTCTATTCTAAAAAATGATCATTTGCTGCGTTACAGGTGAAAGTGTTGAAGTGTGTGGCTCCTGTTGCAATGTCAGATGTGGTGCTTGGCCAGTATGTTGGAGACCCTAAAGGGGAGGGGGAGTCCAAACTGGGTTACCTTGACGATCCCACGGTACCAAAAGATTCCTGCACTCCAACTTTTGCCACTGCAGTGCTCTATGTCCAGAATGAAAGATGGGACGGTGAGGCTGCGTTCCATTGTTTTTTCCCCGCTTTTTTTACTTTCTTACTTTATATTTCATCACACCTGTAATGTTTTTTTTTCCAATCAAGCCCATTTTTATTGCATTCCCCGTCAGGAGTGCCTTTCATTCTGCGCTGTGGTAAAGCTCTAAATGAGCGGAAAGCAGAAGTACGTCTGCAGTTCACGGATGTGCCAGGAGACATCTTTGGCGACCGCTGTCAGAAGAACGAGTTGGTTGTACGTGTGCAGCCAGATGAAGCCATTTACCTGAAAATGATGACTAAGAGGCCTGGGGTTTACTTCAGCCCAGAGGAGACTGAGCTGGACCTCACCTACAAGAGCAGATACAAGGTGCCCCAAGTTTCATTGTTAACCATCGCTGCTGTATCAGTTTTAAAAGCTTTTTAATCAATTAGGTCCCATTTTATTCCTGAGATGAGTTGGTGACAAACAGTGGCTGTGAGAGGCAAAACAACATACAAAACAGGACAAAACCTTTTTTTTTTTTACAAAAAGCAGTGATGTACTTTTTCATTATCTAAGACTAGACTATTTATATTAGTTGGTGTAGTTCCAATAACTAGGTTGAACCTGACATTTTACAAAAGCCATATTAACCACCCCCCAAAAGTCACAGAAGTAGAGTTTTATTGAAAGGGCAAAGAAGGAAGAAGACTTAGTAGTGATAGGTGCTGTTTTGTGGAAAGTCACTGTGTAATGCAAAAGCTCTCAACAAAATAAAGGAGACGAAGCAATTTTAGGGATGTGAAAGGAAGAAAAGATAGATACTGTTACAGGTTTTCACAGACGAAAAAGCTGATAAAGAAAAACAATCTAAGGTATTGGAAGTGATGCCAAAGTTGCTTGTTTTTTCTTTGAGAAGTATTACAAAATAGTCTAGATGTAATCTCTTTCTAGATGGTGGCCATCGCATGCCATCTAATGCTTGACGGCCAACATAACCGGCTAATGTTGAAGTTCACTTCTATTAACAGTGAAATAGCAGAAAATCCTGGAGGTTTAATGGTAACTTGTCTTTGTGTAGATCAGTTTAACAACTAGTTTGTATTTGTAGAACGTGAAGCTCCCAGATGCTTATGAGAGGCTGATTCTGGACGTCTTCTGTGGAAATCAGATGCACTTTGTCCGAAGGTTAGTGCAAATGTGTTTTTATTTTGTTTTGTTTTAAATCGTTTTGAATTAGTTTATTTGATCTGCACAAACCACAAAAACATTTCTACATGCAATTAAGGAAACCAAAGGGTTTTCGCTGAAGCACCTCTTATCATGACAACCCTTGTTGTAGCAATATCTTTGGCCAATGATTCAATTATTGAAAAAGAAACAAAAACGAAAAAGAAACAAAACAAACTTAATCTTTTAGAAGTAAGGAGAAAAAAATAAGTTCCCCATAATAATCCAACCAAGCTCAGCCAAAACTTCAATGACTCATTCCTCAAATAGTTCTTTGTTTTTAAGTATGTTTAAAAAAACATGCTCTAGGTATTACTCTTGCTAACTAAGAAAAGATTAAAAAAAACATTTATACACAACTGCACACTAGAAATTCTTTATCCAAAAAAATGAACATAAACAGCATCTTTAATCACTGTGCAGTGGCAGCTTTAAAAATGTCGTGAATATGTTTTTATAATCATGTTTTATATGAGCCCTTATTCTTTCTGTCCCAGTGATGAGTTACGGGAAGCCTGGAGGATCTTCACCCCCCTCCTCCACCAAATAGAGGCAGAGAAAAAGCAACCCATTCCTTACACATATGGAAGGTAGATCTTTTTGATAAAATAGCCATGAATAAACACATCATCCCTCATGGTGCTCATTAATCTTCTTTTCTTGCTTTTTTCGTGTCCATAGTCGTGGTCCAAATGAAGCAGACAATCTTGTGAAGAGGGCAGGATTCCACTATGAGGGAACATACAAGTGGGTGCAGCCCCACACATCCTGATGCTTTAGGTCACATGGACGTGCACTTGCATGGTGATAACCACTGTATGAAAGTTTACAAACAATAAAGTTTACCGCAGCCACTGCTGTATCAGTTTGATTTTGTCTGCACGTAAAAAACAATACACTGCTTGTTACTCCCAATCAGATAAAAAATGAAATCATCAAGGTGATTTGACTGTTGTTTTGTACACAGTTATCACTAACCTACAATGATGCAAAACGTGATTCACCTAACACCCCACCAGCCGGCATTCACACGGGAAGGACTTGGACTAGTTTATAAGCAACGTTGTCTGTCTCACAGTGTTAGAAAGTTTACTCTTCAAAATATTGAGGTGAGAAAATCTTCCAGGTTAGTGTTTTAAGCTTAACTGAAACT
Organism: Craterocephalus amniculus; assembly: GCA_036024015.1. Taxonomy (NCBI): domain Eukaryota; kingdom Metazoa; phylum Chordata; class Actinopteri; order Atheriniformes; family Atherinidae; genus Craterocephalus; species Craterocephalus amniculus. The sequence goes on along the minus strand of JAVQJG010066878.1, from coordinate 7,281 downwards.
GTGAGTTTTAATTAATAATCAATAATAATGCATGAATAAAGTTTGAGTGCACTCTATTCGTCTTTGTAAAGTTTGACCATAATAGTTGGAGATTTACGTTCGCTTCCTGCAACAGACTGATCTTGTTGCTTTGTCTCTACCAGGTGTTCGCCCTAACTGGAGTTACACACAAGTGCACATATTTTGCACACCATGACCAATAACAGAGCAGTCAGTGATCATGTCTGGACCCTGAGAACTGTGGGAGGAACAGTGAGGACAAACGGGTTCAAACAACTTTACCTCGTGTTACTTCCTGTACTTGTCCTTACTGTATACTGGGCCAGTCACAAGGCTGTGGTCTGAGTGAGAAGCTGTGTTGACACTAAAAATATATTTTTTTCAGTTTTATCACTTTGCAGTTCAAGTTTGTTTGTGTTGAACCAGAACTGTGCACATTTAATAAATGCCTATAGAGGATAAAAGGGAATTTTTCTGTTCTGCTTAAAAGGGATAGATAAAACAAATTCCTTAAACTAACATTGATGGTAATAAAGTAATAAAACAAGTTGGATCTTTTTTTTTTCTTTTAGTTTATTTTGTTGTCCAACATTTGTCATCATTCAGCATCAATTTATTTAAAAAAAACAACCTAAAAACAGACCATTGCCAACACACACTATGTACGGTAACGGATAAAATGAGTTATGTGCAGAAAACAGTACCTTCTCGTTAAACACATATATACTAAGATACACACACATTTATATATATACTGTATATGATATGTATATTTAAGAATAAATAGTACTTCCCAATAATACAGTGAGAAAACATATAAAAGTACCTGAAATATGGGAACTCTTTGGAAATCAAGACTTTAAAGACCAAACATTCTTTCAGTGGTTGAAATCATGATTTATCTTCTCTTCTTTCCTTGTTTTTTCCTCCTCATCAAAAAAGTTACAATATTTCTGCCAAATTCATCTCCTGTCGCACTGGTCCCTCTCCAGGCTGCACTTGCGAATTGCAGCTCCGTCCTCAATCCCCCTGGCATACAGATGCACCAACTGACCGTGAATCCTGAGAGAGAGGAACACAGTTAAAGAAAGCGGTAATGACAGATAGAAAATACTGTTATCTGCATTACTGTTGGGATTTTTTTTCATGTTCATACTGGTGGGATAAATAATTTGTTAAACCAGACAGACATTCTTTAGAATGATTTAATGCAGGTATCACCAAACCTCTTGGTCATGGATGTCAAAACTGTGTACCTCGGGGGCAACAGCCCTTCATTTTTTAGATGCCTCCCTGCTTTAAAACACCTGACTCAAATTAATGGGTCACTGTGCAGGGCTTGAGAGCAAACTGTTGGGTCCATTTGATTTGAATTGGACAGCTGGAACAGGGAAAGGTCTAAAACCTACAGGACAGTGTCCCTCAAAGCTGGAGTATGACATCCCTGCTTTAGGTCCACTGCCTTGCAGGTTCCCTGCTGCCAGCAGCAACTTGTGGACAAGCCTCATAACGGCCCTTTCATTTGTCAGAGAAACATCTCAAATCTGCAGGATGGTGGATCCAGAGCTGTTGATCTGATCTATTGTTTGACTAATCACAAATGTTTAGATTATGTTCTCTTACTTGCATGAGATTTCAGTGAAGGGCAAAATCTCCCCATCACAGTTCCACACGGACACAGGGGGAGCTTTTCTGCAGCACAGACACATGAAGGGAGTCGGCGTTTTCTCTTTCTCTGTCATCACACGCCCCGTAGATCTCCCCGCTAAGTCCTGCTGAGAGCCATTTCTGCCCCCATTCTCCCCAAATCGTCTCCCTTCAGCGCCCATCCCATCCCCTAGTCCTCCAGATGCATCGAATCCTTCTTCCTCTCTGTCCCCTCCAAGACAGAAGCGGACCGCCTTGACTCGATGGACTTCCACAAATGGCAGGTCAAACTAGAAATAAATGGAGAAGAATTTAAGTCTAAGCTCTTAATTAAAAAAAAAAAAACCTTTTTAGTCAGGCTTTGTTTTCATAAGAAAGTCCCCATACCTGGTCCTGTGTGCTTGTGTGCCTGTAGAGGAACTTGAGGAAACCCAGAGGGTGAGTGTCCCATACTAGGATGAGGTCTCCTGTTCCATCTGCCAGGTGGGCAGAGGGCGAGAGGCCCAGAGGACTTTTGGCGCATGAACTGGACATACAAGTGAGCGACACACTCTTGAATGTGCCCTCCACACTCACCCACTCACCTGAAGAGACAAACATAAAGTGAGATGATATTTCTTTTTTAATCGTATATATTTTACAGTAATATTATATATATATTATATTTTACAATGATATTTTGCATCAATGGATTTTATGACATGAGGGATCCTGACCCTTTTGAATTTGTTTAATATATAATGAAGAAATAGCAAATGCAATAAATAAAGGGTGCCTTAAAATCTGACATTTGCTGGATGAGCTAAAACATCGGCAGTGTTACCTTCTGAGTCAGTACTGAATTGGCCAGAATAGGAACTGTACAAGGAGCCCGAATCACATGAGTTGGTGAAAAGTCTTTCTGTACTTCTGGAGCACACGCCGCACCTAAACACAACACAGCACAGTGTTTCAGTCTACTTGAAGTCTGCCAAACGAGCTGCTCAGCTCTGACAACCAGTCATCACAGCATTAGAAACTATTTAAGGACAGCCAGAGGCAGCTCCTTCAAACAAAGACTACGACAGACGCCCTTAACGAGAGGCCAAGTCTCACCTTTCATCCAGATCAAGTTCCTCCTATCAAGAAACCCTTCTTACGGTGCACCCACTCGTGCTGTGGGTGGTAGCAGTTTCACTGTCTTTAACCGTGAATTTGAGCCATTTCATCGGTGATGATACTACCGAAACATCCCTTACACTTTTTGAAATCAAATGGCTTAAAGCTTAAAACAAGATCCTCATTCTCATTCAAGTCTTATGTTAATGTCCCAAAAATGTATCCAGAATTCTTTATTTGTTGAAGCTCATGTGTTGTTATTGGCTGATAAAAATCTGTCTATTTTTTCCTCATTGTGGCTGATTTGGTGTGCACTAATAATTAGATTTACATCTGAGGCCCATAAAAGATTAAGCAGAAATTGCATGCACATCTTAATTAGAAGGTACTTGGGAAATAAGTTAAAGGTGAAGTTTGGTATATTTAAAACTGGACCCATCATTCACTCACGCAGACAGTTGTGGTGCAACTTAAACTCCTTCAAAGCATAATTATATCCACTCGCGATCAGCATATATCCATATAATGGGAGCGTTCAGGGCAAGTGCTGCTTGGCCTCTAAATAAGGCATTATCTGCCACGAAACGCCTTCAATTTAGCAATGTGTTGTTAGGAAAAGCTAATCTGATCCCTCTGTGACCTGGAAGCAGCTTGTACTTCCTTTGTTGCTGTCTTTTTGGGGTTCTTTCAAGCCTCTTGTGCATGCTTGCCACGGCTATGACATCATTACCATGCGCCATGGCAAAGGGTGAATTCACTCCGCACTGTAGGACGGTCCCCTACTTTCTAAGTTAATTGCAACATGGTCCGTGTTTTGTTTTGAAAAATTGTAAAAATAGAAAGTAGCCGACTGTCCTACAGTGCGGAGTGAATTTGCCCTTTTTCCATGGCGCATGGTAGTGACATCATCATTGTGGCAGGTACACGCAAGAGGTTTGAAAGAACCCCAGAATGACAATAACAAAGGAATTACAAGCTGCATCCAGGTCACAGAGGGATCAGACTAGCATTTCCCAACAACACATTGGTAAAATGAAGGAGTTTTGTTGCATATGATGCCTTATTTAGAGGCCAAGTGGCACCTAACCTAAATGCCCCATTTTATGGATATATGCTGATTGCGAGTGGATCTAAATATCTTCCGAAGGAGTTCAAGTTGCCCCAAAACTGTTTTGGTTAGAACTGTAAATGATCGATTAGCATGCTACAACATAGGTCAAGGTTGAAGAATACCGAACTTTTCCTTTAATGAAAAAAGAGAAGTAGTCTGCACGACATATAACACGTCTTAACTACCTGATGCTTTTATGGCGTCAGAACACCATTAAACTTGTGTGTACACCAACAACACTTTCTTTCTTTCTTTCTTATGTCTCCATTGCATTGATTTCATGCAATTATTGATGTAATTATTTGACAGAAGTTGGCATTTTACCCTGAGAGGCAGCGTGTTTTATCTCTAGGACTGGAGAACAGTGGGTCCGCTGGTAGATACTGAACTTTGCCTGTGTAGCTTCTGTTGCTCAGGAACACCATTGTGCCTAAACAAAAGAGAGCAATTACATTAGCTTAAAACCACACAGAACCAGACGTACCTACAAGATGTAAAAAAAAGATAAGACAGACCTTTATGGTAGTGTTACATAAAATGTTTAAAAGGGAACGCATGAGTCATTTGTTCATGGTCACAGCAAAGACTAGATTTAGCAGATATAGTAGCATCAGTTTTTTTTTAGCATACAGTCATCTCTGCTCTCTACATGAATCATCATTTCACACCTGAGTAGTCATATCTGAGAGGTCCCATCCAGCGATGCTTTTCACTCTCAGCCAGTACGTCTCCGTAAAAGCCATAGCCTACCAGAGACACTGAATAGCGAACCAGAGCAGAGGCATGATGGACTGAACACACGTCCAAAGGCTGAGAGTCTCCTGCAAGGTGTTGTGGGAAATCAGAAGGGTTAGATATGCAACACTGAAACTCTTATTGTCCCAACTGAATAAAAATATCCATCCTCACCAATGATTATGTGCAAAGCTGAAGTAACTGGGTCAATGACTCCTACTGTGGCATAACACACACAGTCTGTGGAACCTGTAATAGATATATTGCATCAAGAAGTGTCTAGAAGTGTGTCATACCTAAAGCTAAACCACGAGTTTATGAAAACAGAGCAACAGTAACCTGCAGGGATGATGCCAATGTGAAGTGGACAAGGCTGCAAAGTGACCGTAGGATCATTCTCACAAAGGCCTGCCTCTTGTTGTGTCCGCCCAATCACACCATGAAGTATCTCGCTGAACATGCCGTCCCCACCCACACACACCACACTGTTAAAAACAAACGACAAACACAAGGGTGTCTGTGATATGAAAGCACGTCCCAGAGGCTTACAGTAGATGCTAAAAGTGTTACTGCAGTGTTTGAAACAAACTGTTGCCAGCACTTACCCGTCAAAGCCTGTCATATCTTTTTTCAGAAGATGGTCTCTGGCCTGGTTTGCCTGTTCGGTCACTGAACAACAGATTTTATGATTATATGCAAAAGGAAAGTTTTTTGTTAGAAACAAGAAGTTCAGTCTTAGGCTGACTGATAAAAAAAACTAGCTTTAAGCCTGAAGCTCACCATCAGGTTCAGAAGTTTTTTTTTATTGTTAGCAACTGAATTTCTCCTCAAAGCAGATGTAAGAAATGTGGAAATTTACCTATTACATGTGAGCTGATACCAGCCAACTCAAATAGAGGGGCAACGAGAGAATGGTATATCTGTCTTCCTTTCTTCTTTCCTCCAAATGGATTGATGAACACCAAGAGTCTGTGAGGACGTAAAGGACCTAAACAGACATTTGGAACATTACAAGTTAGCTGCAAGCCTCTGATATGTGGTTATTTCTCGAGACAAAACAGCTCTTGTATAGTTTATTAATCTATTTTTCAATGGTTTTTTCCTACAGTGAGTTTTCAGAGCAGTCCTCAGATGATTAGTCCATTGGTCTCTGAGAGCTCGGCTGGGGCAGCTGAACTGGGTCCGGCCCAGCCTCCATAGCAACCCGTAGGAGCCCCCGCTGCTGCTACGCTTCACATAGAAAACTGGAAATACATAGCAAATAAATGGAACTTTGCGGTAAAATGTCTGAGGAGTATAAGTAATGAGGCTGATTAATTTCTAAGATGTGTAATGCGTCAGGTTGTGTTATTGATAATTTATGTGAATTGACTCCCACAGTGAACACACCTGTAAAATCTTTGTCTGTATCCTCCACAGACTTCTGGGGCAAGATTTCCACTCGTCCTTCCTCCACTCCGACCACTTCAGCCACAGGCACTGAAACTTTACAGTATGAATGAAGTGAAAAATCTTCGCGGACATACTATTTTAGAAACAATTTACAAAATAATATAACCCCTTGAAATAACTTTCCCTACAAGGTTGAGCTTTTTCTTGTACCTTAGGCTAACACACAACGTCACTTGTAATTTACATCCAAAATTTCAAGTGGGAGAGGGGAAAACTGTGTAATTAATAATAGTTTACAAATGAATATTGGATTTCAGTTACTCACCTCATTGGTTGAATTGCTGTAGCAGCATATAAAAAGATAATGATCCTGTTTTTGGTCCACTAACCTGTTACTCTCATTTCTACATAGAATCACAGCTCAAATGCTGAAAAAACCTACTTGTTTGTGTGACAGCTGCTGCTGTCCTATCTTTTGAATTATCAGATACTGACAGAAATAAGAAAATCCCTGAGAAATGAGTGGTCAAATGTCTAGAGTCACAGCACAATTAAAAACCAACAAAATGATTAAGGCTGAGAAATTCTTTTAAAAAAAACTCTACAAATCTAATTTTCAAATCAAAATGTAAGAAAATATGATGTGTTTTTTTTAACTCCCTCTTAAAACAAAAGCTAAGTCTTACACTTTTGATGCTGTTTTTGGTGGGAGCATCCAAAAGGACAATAATAATCCCCTCTACCCCTTAAACTAAGGTGAAAATATGAGCATCCATAATTTTATACCAAAAAGACAAGATATCCCACCAGTGAAAGAATTTATCGTGCAAAACTGACATTATAAGTACATCTTTTTACCCTAAATCAGCAATAGAAAGACAATTTTTTTCTGTCAATTGTTTTTCTTTTTTTTTCTTTTTGGTTTTTTAAATTGTGTATAGTAGTTTGCTACCTTCCCTATACTTTTTGTTGTATATAAGTCTTAGTAAAGTCCAGAAAAATTTCAGTGAAAAGAACAACCTTATGTCATGAAGCAGTCTGCCTGAAAATATGAGTTTGTGTTTGCAGTAAACGGTCTCTTAGGGTTGTGTCTTGTTGGAGCTGTTCAACTCGTTCTTCATGTTTTCTGTATGCAGTTGGCTTAAAGCACTCCCTCCCAATAATAACACAACATTACACCTGAGATGCAAATGTTATTATTTTGTTTATTAATATTCTTAATAGCGATTTCAAGGCTACTTTAAATTCATTCAAGAAAGTACTAGTCATGTTTACCTTAGTGCAGACAGGAAACGGAT
>JAVQJG010066870.1:0-12268 GCA_036024015.1 Craterocephalus amniculus | reverse complement strand
GATCACGATCAAAATTCGATTAATTGTGCAGCCCTACTTTCCATAGACACAAGTACATCACCCTCTATCCAATCAGAACCTTACCAAGCCCCAGATATAGAGCAGAATTAAGAAATTGTATTTTCCATGTAAACCTGAAGGCGAAAAATTTAATTCTGGCCACCAAAATCGTGATCACGATCAAAATTCGATTAACTGTGCAGCCCTAGTTAAGTCTAGATGTTAATAAAGATTTGTGTTGTTTTTTACATTTTTTAACATTACTTTAGAAGAACAAAGAGGACTGGGTTTGGGCAAATTTAAATATTTCCCTTTTTGAATCATTCATACTGAGTTATTAACCTTAAACAATGTTTATTTACTTATTTAGAATCACAGGCCTCAGTGCGAATTTGTTTTATTATAGTCTTTACAGTTTATTTTTGCTGATCTTTCCCAATTTATTATGTTTTTGACATGATTGGGAATAAATTCAGACTTTAAGGGTTAATGTCTTTATGCCTTTTGCAGATCAGCATTTAAACCAATAAGAGACCAGATACCGGTCAAATCCTGCTCAGTTACCTGGTCTAACAGCAGGGAAGTAAAAGCAAAGTCAACAATTTGTGTTTTGAATTATTTTTTAGACGTCAGATTTACAGATTTGTAACATCTTTGTGACATTTTACGGCGACTAAACTGGAGCAACACATCAATCTGATCACAGAAAAAAAATTACCAGCTGCAGCTCGGACACAGACACTAGGGGAAAACAGCAAAAATAGAGACGGACGAGCCACGAGGCAGCGAGTTAAACCACAAGACGATGTTGATGCTGAGAACTATTTTCCCTCTCTGAGGTCAGCGTGAAACCTCCCCGGTGGTGAACGAGAGCGGGGACAATCATCAGGCTGATGTCTCGCGTCTCACTCCATCAATATCCTTCTGTAAAGTCGTCGTCTCAGAAGGCGTGAGGTCAGCGAGCGGCCCGCCGCCGCATGGCCTCAACTCTGACTTGACACATTCATAGGCGTAAAAATAAATGATGTAAGCGTGTAAACAGCCCACTGCTGTGCGCATTTACCCAGCCTTTTATCATGACCGAGCAGGGCAGACAGCGTGCCGATGAAGAGGAGCAAGAGACTCAAAAAGCTGCAAAACAAACAAATCTGGGTCTGCAGCACCAACAAGTTGAAGAAAACTGGAAAAACGTCCCTATTTAAACCATTTCTGAACCCAGTGAGTTTCAACCAGGCTGTCTAGTTCACACACCGGTCATCCGCTCACAGAAAATAAATATAAAAAGGAAAAATTGCATTTATATGAAACCCCAGCAGGTCTATCACAGGAACCCCTTTCATAACAATCAAATGTTTTATTTTAACTATGATTATTACTGGATCAATACAATAAATAAAAATATTGCTTTTTTCCGATCCACCCGTCTTTTTTAATATAGAACTTTTAAATAGAAAAAAACTTTAAATCCCAGTCACTGTGGCGACATGATGTTTTCAGGACAGCTTCAAGTGTCAGATTATGAGGCTAAAATTATTTAAAATGAACACATGAAGAGGTATAGCACCATAAAGGCCAACCAGAACAACTTATTAAATCATTTAACTAAAATAACAGATCCAACATCATTCTCTCCAACATTGTGTATGACACTGATGGGCTTAAAATAAAAAGCAGTGGGCCGAGTACAGATCCCTGTGGGACACCTCTAATGTGAAACCTGTTGGCTCTGAAACACTATGTCCAGTATACAGGTACTACTCAGAAAATGAGAAGATCCTGAAAAAGTGCTGCATTTCTGTAACTTAACTTCCAATATAAAATGTACATATAGAGACAAATAGTCTGCAAATCAATATATTTCAGCTTTGGTTTAGATTTTGCTGATCAGGATTTGCTACTTCAGAAAACCTCAATTTAAAAAACTCAGAAAATTATAATACTGCTTTAAATCAATAATAAGTGGATTCTTAAACACAAAAATGTCTCATTAGAACCTGAAAAAATAGGGACGTTATAGACTGAGGGATTTGTACGTGTTTATCAATCATAGTGATTAATTGTGGAATTCAGTAATCATGACATCCCGATCCTCCTCTCCCAGATGAAGTCCACTTTTTTTTTTCCACCCAGTCCTCCTCCACTTTGTGGGCTTTCCATAAATTTGTTGTTCATGTTCATCGAAGCCTCCATCTTCTCTCTCAGACTCCCTCCATAACAACATACGGGATCGTTTTTTGAGAAATTCTTGCTTTATTACAAAGACTAAGTCGCTGAATGTAGGCTAATTAAATCTCATATCAAACTAATGAAACTAAACAGATCATAGAGAGCTCAGAGGAATAAAGTCCACTATTATTATAATATCACTGCTGAGCACAAACTGACCGGTCACAGCGAATCAAACGTCTGTTTTCTGAGCAACTTGTTCCTTTTTGATTTACGACACCAACTAGTGATCTCCCTCCTCCCCCCTTTAGCCACCTCTGCCTCCCCCCTGCAGCCGGTAACATGCTGGATGCTGACTGACGATGCCCTGAGGTCCGACATGACGAACACACATCAGCCCTCTCCAGCTGTTGTCAGTAACTACTATCTTTGAATTTGATGGCCTTTCTGACTGCATTCCTCCCCCTTTCCCGTCACCTGGGCTCCAGAGAGCAACAAATCAACCTGCTGATGTTGTAGCAACCGAAAGATGTTGGGAATGACAAACTCCTCCTTTAAGGGAAAAGCTTGCTCATTCTTTGATAAAGAGGAAGTTTTAAAAAGAATTCAACATCACATCAACAGATTAAACCAAATATGAAGGCGTAAGTAACCAGAAGTTATCCAAATCAAGTGGAAAAGCAGCAGCATAATATGTTAGTGGGACAGGCTGGTTGGAGTGGGTACTGACTGGAAGTGGTTTCAGGACTTTCTTATTCTTGGCTCTACTGACAGCAGCCATGCCAGGAATGAGAAATCCAGACTAAAAGAAATATGCTATCAATTATGGGATGAAAATGGAGGTGAAGTGACTCTTTGCCTTTGACACCAATAAGATTTAATGTCATATACGAACCGAATTCCAGAAATGTTGGGACGCTTTTACATCTTAACAAAAAAAGCTAAAAATTCTTCAAATTACAGGTGCAAATATTTTATTCCCAACAGAACATCAGAACTGAAATGTCAAAACTGAGACACAGAATGAGCTCCTGCCAGATGTGACAATGCTACCGGTCTTACAATAGTTTGTATGGCAAGAAAAATAAAGTGTAGTGGTTCCCAAACTGTGGGTCAGGACCCACATGTGGGTCACAAGATCATTTCAGGGGGTCACCAGATAATTGTGATAAATATACAACATATATTTATCTAATAAATGTTGGATTTTTATTATGGCTGTCAAAATTTAACCATTAACAAAGAGAAAAATCTTATTTCTATAACACATTAAAGCATAAATCACCTTATTTTTGAAGACAGACAGTTTTCAAGCATTATATTCACAGGATGACCGGTCAGGAAAATCTTGGGGGTAGTGGCTCAAAAAGTTTGGGAACCAGTGATCTAGTGAGAACTCATTGATATTTGTTGTGTAACATGATGAGCTATGAAAGAGATGTCCTAGAGACATAAAGATGGACACAGACTCTCTAATCTGAGAGGGTAAAAATGATGGAGGAATACTTCGGAAATACAGTTCCTCTTCGTCACATTGCAAAGGGTTTGTACCTCTCATCTACAGAGCATCATCACAAGATTCAGAGAAACTGGAGGCGTCTCTGTGCGTCAGGGACAAGGCCGGGGAACCGCGGTCGTCAGAAAACCCTGCATCCCCTCGTGGGGAGGATTGTGTCTCTGATAGGGATGTGAATCTTCAAGCAACTCACTATTCAATGAAATTCCAATTCTGTGGGTGATGATTTGATTCTGTATCGATTCAAACTGATCTTAATTCACATTCAACCTCTTTTAGTTACAAAACATGCAAATTAACGCCATTCCTCCGTTAGCCAGAATGAGCTCTGGGGAATTGTTTCATTACTTGAAAGAAAAATGATTATTTTCGTTAAAAATAGTCTAAATTTCGTTAACCCTGCAGACTCCAGGTAGATGTTCGTTAGCCTTTTTCCATCCGTTTTTTCTCAGACAAATTCAGAGTTAAAATGTAGGAATTATTTATTCTACACACCGCAGAGTGGATTTAGATGGAATTTACTTTGCTTTGTTGTTATATTATTTGTTTTGTTGCATCAAAAGATGTGAGCAGACAAAACTTACAGCCCCATGATGATCGTTCATCTCATTGTGCACATCTATAAAACACAGAATATTTGTGAATATATGATCATTGCGTCACTGGTTTAGACAAAGATGCTTTTGGAAAGAATTTATCACTACAGAAATGAGAAAGGTCTGCTTTAACATTAAACAGGAAATTTAAAATTCAATCTCTAAGAAATTAAATGATTATTCAGTTTATTTCAGTCTATGTGCTCAGACAGCTGGTCCCATCAGTGAACCTGTACTGAGCGGTTTAAAGGGGAGCGGTGAAGCGGGACTTTAAGTTGAAGACGATGGTACCGTCTACAATCAGAAGAACAGCTTTTTCTGTGGACTTTATGTTTTGGTAATAATAATACATTTTATTTATAATGCACTTTACATTTCAAAGAAATCTCAAAGTGGTAGACCATTATTTTCTTTTAATAGATTGTATATATGGAGGAATTCATTCATCACCTCTGCATTCTGCTTAAATGCCAAACATTCATGATATATCACTAAAATAACATTTTAATTTCACTTGAAAACTGAATATACTGGCTGGTATGGAATTTTATGGGCAGACACTGATGGGTTATCGATATTGAGGGCTTTTAAAAGCCGCAATCCGATATATCAGATATCACCTGATGAATGTGAATATAAACAGGATACATGATGTAAATGCACACAAATACTTATTCTGTAGCACCCAGATTAGGAAACAGAACACTATAGAATTGAAATGAGCCACTATAACAACAATTTTAAGAGTGTCAACATAAGGATCGTAAATCAGACAAATTGACAAATATTAAAAACAAAAGACTCTTTATTCAAGAAATGAAATTGTGGTTGTGAAATATTCTGCATTCCATGTGTTTTAAAAGTTGGAAGCTAACTTCAGTGTGTTAAATCTGCATCTAATTATATCAGAGAATGTTGATGGGAGTCTCAGGAAGAGATCCACATCAACACTACAGATGCACGTGGTTTGGTTTTAAAATGACCCATTTTAAGGTGTTATTTTGGCACACTTACTATGAGGGCTGCATTAAAAGGGCTATGAGAACACACGTGGACAGTAGCTGCTGGAATAATGGCTTTATTTTTACATGTAGACCAGTGTTTTTCAACCATTGTGCCGTGGCACACTAGTGTGCCATGAGAGATTGTCAGGTATGCCATGGGAAATTATCTACTTCCACTTAATTAGTTTAAAAAAATACATAAGACAAAGAATGTACTGATATTTGCAAATAATAGGCCAAATAATAAGTGATTTGCTATTCAAGAATCTTTGACAAGGAGGACTTCATGTAATTGACAAAGGCTACAGTTTAATTTAAAAAAAATTCTGTGTAGCTATGGTGTGCCTTGTCATTTTCCTATGAAAAAAAACGTACCTTGGTCCAAAAAAGGTTGAAAAACACTGATCTAGACTGCCATCGTATCAGCTGATACAAATTCCAGAAAAAACACAGATATCAGCCCGATATATATGAATTCAGATCTATAAACTAATAAAGATGTTTGTGTGTATGCATGTGAATATGCAAGAAAGTATATCTTTATATGTACAAATATACAGGGATATAGTGGAACTTAAGATCCAGTATTAAGCCTGATCTCCTTCTGTAAAATAAAAAGATATTTTTAAAAAATTATAAATGAAGATATAAAAGATATGTCAAGAGATAACTTTTTAAAAAAAAATTCCACCGTCCCCTGAGGAGAATGTGTAGCGCTGTCTAGAAACACTGACTCAGGGCATCAAATTAAGTGAGTGAAGAAGAGGAATATTGGGTAATCACAGCATTAAAACACAATGAAATGATTTGTATTTTGTTCTCTTTTACTCCAAACCTTGAATAAATCAGCATCAGTCAGGAGTGGGCTCAGTGTCTGTGTTTAAAAACATAAAACCATCAGTGTTTGTGGAGACAAAAACAATGTTTGAGCAACTCAAGCTCATGGTCTCCTATAAATTTTGGCTGGTGGTAATCCCACAGTTAAGCTGTTCCCAAAAGAACCCCCTGCAAGCTATTCTGTGTTGTTGCGCAACACACACACAAAACCTGAGGCTAACCTCTGTGTCTAAGTGGTTTTTGTAATTCTCAAAAATGTGTTTCAGCATCAGCAAAAAATGCAGAGATTGACGACTGTATGATAGACTGCCGTGTGGTGAGGACCCCCGAGGAGATGTGGGGTCAGACTTTCACAGCATCATACCGGCCAAAGCTGCAAACTAACAAACACACAACGCTCCTCGTGTGCAACAATTTTTACCCATAGCTTCAACACAAAAATGTAGACCCTTGGGGGAGAAAAAAATAAACTAGTGCAGCAAATTGGCTTAATCAGAGGGTTGACTGTCCTGGGTGTACATTAGCAGAGAATGCAGGATGGACCACCCTCTGAGACACTTTTGTTCACATTTAAGGCCTCAGCTGTGGTGAAAATATTCTATAAACACTTTTAAAATGTACAAACACTTTGTTGTTAAACAGCAGTTTGAACAAAATCATGAATTTTCTGCACACATACCTTCCTCCTTGACTGGTTCTGCAGCCGGCTTTAAACTCTCTTCTCTCCTCTGCTTTATGGCCTGTAGCTCCTTCTTCAGCTGCCGCGCTTCCTTCCGTAACTCATCACTGCGAGAACAGAAGCAACTTTATTTCAACGTATATTCATGTAAAACACAGTTTATTAGTCACCAGTTTAAAGAGATTTCTGCTTCCACTGAGTCCTGCTCCTAACTGCTGAGGCGCTGATGCTTTCTGTAAAATGTTATGGTCATGGATAATTATATGGGCATCCAGAACAAATATAAAACACCCTGTGAAAGGAGAAGACCGAATCTGCCCATTAAAAGCTTGTGTTACTCCAATTAATTTAATGAAGGGGCAGTAAAATTATACTTCTCTCCTGTCTGTGTCTGGAAAGCTCATGAAGGGGCGTTAAAATTAGACTTGTGAGAAAAATGTCTGGATTTCTTTTGTTTAGAGATGACAAAGCACTTACTTTAGACAATTAAAAATATGTTATCCTCTGTTGTCTCTCTGGAGATAAAGTCTCCACTTTGCCAAAAACATGTCGAAAGCACATGGATGTCTGAAACCTCAAAAAAAAACCAAACTTGAGTTTGCAAAGTCTCAATTTTAAGCCAATAAGTCCAAATATGGGACTACCTGAAGTAAAGACCAACAAGTGTACATATAAATACAGACTTGTCCCAAAAAACAATCACTTTCATCAAGAATAATAAATTCAATGTGGAAATAAAACCATCAGGTCCAAAGTCAGGTCAGACCAATAAAACCCAAGTCCATATCATTTGACAACAAACAAGTCCCCCAAAAGGAAAAAGTACAAGTCTACAAATGCAGGGCAAGTTAGAATGCAGATCTGTCTAAACCATCAAGTCTCAGGTCAATTTCAACCAAAATCTGCCAAGTTCCAAGTCAATAAGACACATGATAACTAGTAACTCTTAGAAAAAAGAAAAAGCTAGTCAACAAAGTTTTAAAAAAGTCTAGGTCAATAAGTTCTGAGTCAAGGCGATGTAGAATCCAACAAATCTACAAATAAAGACCGGACACACCCCAAAAAACAGAACAAGTTAAATCAAGAATAACAGATTCAAGCTGGAAATAAAAAGTCCAAACCATCAGGTGCCAAGTCAGCAACAAGTTCAGACGTCAAAACCCAAGTCAGTTTCATAGGAAACTAACAAAAAGAAAAACAAAAAGTAATCTACAAGTGAAAATCAATAAGTCCCAAGTCAAGTACGAGTGGTAAACTGACAAGTTCTAAGTCAATTTCAAGTCAAATCAACTTTGTGTATTCCAGGCAAGAAAGTTCAAAATCTCTGGAAATCACAAACTCTGGTCCTCGTCTGTTACCGTCCTGCAGGTTTTAGACGTTAGTTGCTTCAACATTTCTGAGTCAAATGAATGGATCCTTACCAGACATGTAGAGGAGTTGAGTTACATATGAATGAGATGGTGGGAACCAGGGAAACATCTAAAACCTGCAGCACGATGGCCTTTGAGGACCAGAGTTGCTGATCCCTGACCTCTAAGCCAATGAATGTCAATGTCAACATAAAAATAAAAAAATACTGACCAAGTCCTGAGTTAAAGGGATCAGATCTGAAATAAAAGCTGGAGCGTTGCACAGGGATGAAGACCAAGCAAGCTGAAGGTCCAGAAAAAGTTAGGGGTACTGGATAAATATTCATCTCTACCAGGTAAAGTTCCAGGTCAAGGCCAACACAAGAACCAGATGACGCCTTGAGTTCAGAGTCAGGTTCAAAATCAGATAATTCAGGTTCAGAATTTTAAGACAGTTCTCAAATCAGGTCAACAACTTACAGGTTACAGGTAAAAAACCATCAATTACTAGGTTAAAATGGGCGTTGAAATCCCCCCCATAAATGTCTTTATGGACTCTTTTTCTCAGTTTATTCACAATGTTGGTGTCGAAGCAGAGTAACAAATCCTTTTGACTGATTCTTTTCACGTATTATTTCAGAGGCTTCATTTCAGTCCCAACCATTACGGGTGGAAGAAAAAAAGTCAATTTACAGCAATTTTTTGTTTCGCAAATTTTGCAATCCTTTTTCTGTTTGTTTTTACATTTTTTATTGGTCAGCTACTGTAGCAGCAGAAGGATGGTCTGGCTACTGTGTTGCCTTTTCCAATGCTTAATTTTCTGCTGGTTCAAATATAAACTCTTAAGCCCAAAAAATCTTAAGGACTGACTTACATGTGATGTGCAGTTGTTTTGGGGGGAAATATGACCCAGTGCTTTTTCACATATTTTGGGGTTAAAAGAAGGAGCAAACTAGATAGACTATATAGAAGAATCACAATTTAAATCAAATAGTCAACCAAAAAAAAGCGTCAAAGAATCAAATCAGGAGGTAAGCATGTTGTTGCAACGCTCTCAATCATATGATTCACATCTTCATATCAGAAAACCACGCATGTGCTAAACACTTTGGTTGCGATCAGTTCATGACAAAAAGGTAGTGTAATACACGAAATGAAATGTTGGAGGCAGAACTAATGAAAGACTTCATACTTCCTTTGCTCATGTGGCTCTAACATTAAGAATTACAGGGGTCCGCTGGGGGCCAGCCCTCCTTATAAAACCGTAACTGGATGACAGAGGCAGGCCGAGGCACATCCTGGCTTCCTCATCTACAGATACTGTCCCTTTTGGCAAGTGGCCCAGCTCAAACAAGGCCATCAATGTGGATTATTGTTTCTTTCAGATGCCACAAAGCACAGGTAAGCTGCAGAGTCTGGGCCCCTGGCCTAAAAACATGTGAGACATCTCCAGACCAAACAATGGCTGCTTTTGTTTCTTCCATCTGCTTCTCTGCACTGACATTCATTTATATTCTTTCCCTTCCTTTTATCTGCAGCTTTGACTCTTCAGTTCGTAGCTCATGTTACATTTGTTTAATTCTCTAACATTGTCTGTGGCGAGGCAGCCGAGGCATCAAACCCAGCGATACTTCAGCTCTAAGTGCCTTGGCAAATATTAACAGCTGTCTGACTTTCTGTCATGTGTCATCCTTGTTAGCTTTGCTGGTTCCTCTGAGGATACACATGAGGAATCAGTCAGACGTTGGGTTGTTACTCCTTTATTTTCCCTGTTGCAGCTGAATCCAGACAGAGTTGCCAAGAGCAGAAATCAAACTCAATCTGTATGCTGGGCTTTGACTCGAATCGACCACGACAACACTCAGACGCACATTTTTATGTACAATACCGTAACGTCAAACAGCTGTGGAGTAGTATAGGTGGTCAAAATATCATTAAAATGCTCCAGCTGCTTGTCCATGCGCTGACGGGGTAAAGCATGACAAATACCCAGGAACTGTTCCAGCTTTCTCACTAAAACATTTTTATTCAAAATATTCATTTAGACTAAAGATAAACAATTTATTCTCTTTTTAAAATTAAGAAATTATTGCTGCATGCTGTTAAAACATCAATGAAACCATGACTGTCCATAAGACTTACTTTTCGTAGCATGCTTTCGAATAAATTCCCATTTTCCAAAGATACAATACCTTTAATCTATTTTATTATTATTTGGGTGTTATTTAATTGCAAACAACACTTGAAGTTAGAACACCATGAAGAGGCATTCGTGCTCCTCTTAATGCCTGAATCTATCCATAAATATATAAAATGGAATAAGAACAGGGGGAAATTAAATTGATAAAAAAATAGCTGAATGAGAGTGAACAAAAGCAAATGGTCGGATGTGAACCAAACTAATAACTAGTGGACACGAGCAATTTTCTGCACAACTTTAAGCTGAGAATTGATTTTTAAGCTTGCAACCAGCTCCATCATGTTTGCATCACTGGTTGTGTACGCTTTTTACTGGATGACGAAGCCATTAAACCAAGTATGACGTGTATTGTCTTTGATCTTTCCGCCATTTTTATGTCTATATATCCTCAGACCTTAAATCCGGTCAAACCCGTTTCAAATGTCTGACCTTTCTTGGAAGACTTCTACATCTGCCGAGCTGTGGTGGCAGGACAGATCACGCCACACACACAAATTGCCTGCATCCGCATCGCGATACATCGTAGAAACGATTAAATTTCAAACCCCTAAAAGTCCTGCATGGAAAAAAAAAACAGCCAAATATCATGAAACTTAATTCTGGTCAAACCACCCAGCAGCAGAACTAAAGAACATTAATAAATCTTCCGCTTTATTATCTAAACCTATAAACTGCAGCAGCTTGGTGATGAAATGTGCTGCCTTATTGCATAGAAATGGGACTTTTGCCTCCAAAATGTTTAATCTTCCAATTTTTATCGCCACCATTTAGCAATTTCTTGTGCTAGTCAATGCCACAAATAGGGATGGGTACCGGATTCGGTTGTTTTATTGGTACCTACCTGAATTATGTTACTGTACTGCAGAGTTCCAACAACTAAATCATGTGGGTGAAACAGTGAATTATGATAGTGAAGCAGTAAATCGTGAGTTGCGAGTCTCTGCAGGAGTATGAATGTGAGTTTAGAGGAAGCTGCGCAGGACGAATGAATTGATGTCACACTTCACGAAGCTGTCACAGATTATATTGGAGGTATAAAATGGACTCTTTTAGGCGTCTCTGAGTTGTTCTGTGTCCAGGAAAATAAAAAGGGGATAGAAATCTAGCTCGAATGTTTGATCAAAACTATTCAAATTCAGATTAATTCATCATAAAACCATGCTGGAAAGAGAAACCCAGACCAAAAATAGCTTAAAGAAAGCCCAAAAGCAGAAGATAAAAGAAAAGTCGATGATGGCTTTATTTATTCTAGTAATGAGGAGGTGATACAACCCGAGGCTTTCCCACGACTCTGTGACTGAGACATGAGGACTACATTTCTACTCTTTACTCCATGATCATTTTCTGCCTGCCTTGACACGCTGCCACATGGAAAACAAGAGATTTATCCATAGCAACGGTCAAACAATCAGTCTCACAACCCCGGTGGCAGTAAAGAGGCCAGAGGGGGAACAGGAAATGCCCACAACAACACCTGTTCAAACACACCTGAGGGTTTACATCAAAACTGCGTCTGCACACTGGCAATAAATAAATCCCAACCAGTTTCACCTCGGCCATAAATAATCTCACTGGTCAACCCGAATGGTTCAGCTAGCTGACACATTTCTAATTCAACCCGTCTGAGAGCTGGAGCCTTTAAAATGTGCAGATCTGCAGGTTAGTCAGATAGAAACAACATTTGGACATTTTAAACTGTAGAAAATGTATCACTATTTTTTAACGTTTGGGATAGAGGAAGAAGCTAATCTTGGTTTCACCAACAAGCTGCATCCACTTCTGCACATGTGCAAGCTGTTTAGATTGTAAACAAATCATAACTTCTGTTTGGAATGCAGCCACCATTAATGTGCTGTTGCTGCTAAATTGAAGGTGGGAAAAAAAAAGTCAATTTAAAGATTATTTAGATTTTGTTTAAAAA
>JAVQJG010066855.1:0-16533 GCA_036024015.1 Craterocephalus amniculus | reverse complement strand
TAGGGGGAAAAAACCCGGAAATACAACTGACCGGCAGCTTGTAACTTTCAGAGTAAAAGTGCTGCATACTCCGCCTAGTGGTATCCTCCGGTATTGACCGTTTTGGCCACGCTGTGCCTCCGTAGTTTACAGCAAGTATGTACACAGACCAGAAAGAGCGCTTGCAGGCACGCTCGCGTACACAGCAAGTATCCCAGCCCTAACGAGACGCCCTAAAGATTTATTTTTTTTACTCAGTAAGGTTTGTGATGTAAAACGTACCAGAGTACATTACTTAACAGAAACTGTACTTAAGTAAGAGTAAAATTACACTTTTAAAA
The DNA here is from genome assembly GCA_036024015.1 of Craterocephalus amniculus. Lineage (NCBI taxonomy): Eukaryota > Metazoa > Chordata > Actinopteri > Atheriniformes > Atherinidae > Craterocephalus > Craterocephalus amniculus. The sequence continues at coordinate 16,213 of JAVQJG010066855.1, read as the reverse complement.
TGTACTTGAAAAAGTACACAAAAAAACTACTCAATTACTGTAATGCGAGTAATGTAATTCGTTACTTTCCACCCCTGCTTGTGTATAACCTTTTTCTTTTTCATCATTCCTGTGGATCAGTGACCACAATCCGAACCGGAACTGCAACAAAATCCTGCATTCCAAAGCATCGTGTTTCCTCCTTTCAATAATCAGACGCCGTTTGCTTCTCCTCTTGGATTCTTGAAACGCCAAGGCAATCCTCCCTCTGGATTACGAAGCAGTGATCATCCAGCTAGCATTGTTACATCTGTGGCCGGAGGTGGTCTCACTCCTGGCCACTACATGGCACTGTGCCAGTTGTGCCAACCACCTTTGTAATTAGTGGGTGGTGCCTTGGCTGCTTTAAAAGCGGATGCATTGGGCATTCGGCGAGAACAGAGTGCTGCCGGATGCTGGGCGCATCGCTGAGTGTCTGCCCTGGTATGTGTTGTCGCATGTGTTGTCTGCCTTCCGCACGGCCTCCCGCTGACTTTATTCATGCACCTTTCCTGGCAGAGAACTGCATATCAAGGCATAAGGCAAAACCTGTCTGCCTGATTTCCGGGACAGTATATTGACTCCCAATAAGTGGTATGTATAAAGGATGGCTCATTTAGATCCTTGATGAATAATTTCATTAAGATTAATTTGTTTGCCTTTTCAGAGGTGCCAGATCTGGGCCGGTACAGTCGCCACACCTTGGAGGCCTGCTGCTGCTTGGGCTCTTGTCTTTTCTCATTATTAAAGTGCATTTTGTTTCTGCTGCTTCTGGCTCGGCGGTGCACTAACGTGCCGTTTGTCAGCTGAGCGGACCACCGTGTGAGCGGTGCTGACTCTAAGGACTCTTTAGCCCAGGAGATATTCACCTAATTTCTGTTCCTTTTCAGATTTCCGCGGTTGCTTTATTGTACTGTCTTTTATTTTTACTGCATGTTTTTGATTTGCATGTCTATTTGGTCCGCGTTATTTAAGGTTCTGCGGCTGTGTTTTTAAAATTGTTTTCCCTTGTTCCATCAGGCTCCGGGTGCTCCCAGGGTAGTGAAATTCCCGGTGGTGGTGTTCCTTCACGATCCCCCTTTCTTTTTTTGCAGTGTTGTGTATGTGTGCGTGTCTGTGGTAACACGGGTGAGTAGTGAGAGTCTTGTCCCCCTTCTTGTCGTTCACAACCCGTCTAGCAAGCCCCAGCCCAGATGCAGCCTTCCCCCGTGCCTCAGTCCTGTTTTATTAGTGGACCCAGTGCACGTGTGTGTTTATTCTAATCTGTTGGCATAAAAATAAATTGTATATTTTTATAGTGAGACGTGTCTGGCCTGTGACATTTAAAAAGAACATCTCATTACACATCCAAACATCAACTCCCTGTCATTCAATGGTCCAACACACATGCGTTATCAAACAGTTTTTTGACTCAATGTAAGGTGCTAAGCCTACGCTTGAAGCGCCTGCAGTGTTGCTTGCAGAACACCTTTCTGACGCATCGCCATCATTGGCATCATCCGGCTCACATGAAGTTCAGTTCCACACATGACTTATTGTTTTAAGCCTCTTTTATTGCTACACATCCATTCACCAATGATTATCAGCAACAACTCACCTGCAGAAAGCCCCACCCTTATATAGATTTGACTACATGTATAGTGCTGCCACCTGGTGCCCAAAAAATACATTACAAGGTTAAAAATGGCTCCTACACCTGCTCTGATGTGAACAAAAAATGGTAGCGGTTTCTCAAGTCAAGCTTGAAAACACGAGCCTCCTGCAGAGCTTCAGAAGCCGAGTTCATCAGAGGCAGTGGATGTTTATTTTTGACAGTGATGGCATTAAACCCTCAAAGTCAGTAAGGATGCAGAGACCTGTTCTTTTTGTCAACAATAAAACCCCCGTGCTCCTAGAATCGGCAAGTAATAAATAATCTCAGAGCTCAGAGAGTATCTCCTTCCACTCTGACTTGGCCAGGCTATACAGTCTCACTGTAGGTAGGGTTGCCCCAGGCAGGAGGTCGTTGGGACAGTTATATTAACGGTGAGGCGGCAGAGAAAGGGCCTTGTCCTGAAACACCAGCTAGGTCATGATACTCTGGTGGAAGAGTCACCAGTTGAGGACTGGGCAGAGCGCAGGCAGGCAGCATGAGAGTGGTCACTCCAGCCAGTAAAATGGATGGTAGGCCAGTCTATGACTGGAATGTGCTGGACGAACCAAGGGTGACCGAAAACAACAGGGTTGTGAGGAAACGAAGAAATAAATCATCTAGGTGGTTTCCTGAAATAATAAGATGAACTGGTTCAGGACAGAACTTAACAGTAGAAATTACTTACCTGTTTAGAGAAGTGACAGGAACGGGCTGGGGGAGTGCTTCTTAATGAATGCCCGCCTGCCTGGCTAGCTCAGCATCTAATAAGTTCTGTTCAGAGATGGAATCAATCAGAGCACAGGCCGCTAAGGAACTCACCTTAAAAAAAATCTCTGCCTTAAAAGTGAGGGATGAACAAGTGGGCACAGGTTCACCGCTCGTCAAGTGACCCACAGTTATCGATGAGCTGGAGCGTTTGGGCGTAGCTGACAATCCCTGACCAGGTACATTACATGTCGACCCAAGCCACTCCGAGACCACCCTCTCCAGCCGGTCTGAGAGACGTGATTTAGGTCGACTCCTGGCGCGGTTGGCGTGTTCACACTTCACAGATACCCAGTCGTGCCATGCTCAGTACCAAAGCCCAGTTAGGTCGAGCCAAGGAGCGGTCGCACAGCGCTTTGCGCCTGGCAACATCTCCACCACCAGCGCTGCGACTTTGCCGCAGCTCGGACCCATCACAACATTGCTGGAAATACCGCTGGTTTTCAGCTTCCATCGGAGTTCCCCCAGCTTATATTTAATTTACAACAATTTAATCACCTCACTAAATGCTGCTGCAGCACCGGCTGCTGTCAGATTGTTTTCATATCAAACTCTGCGTTGCTGTGTGACATCATTCAGATATCAGAGATCCGAAACTACTGATGACAACAAGACCTGTTTCACCATAAATATACTTTCATACAGTGCACTAATTAAACATTATTCATCAAGACATTATTTAGAATCTGGGCTGCGACACATCTGTGATGCTCAAGTTGTAAAGGTTACAAAGTTAAACTTAAGTTTTAAAATGAAAATCTGTTAAATTGGTACTTTTTGTTTCGCTTTTTAGAACAACGTACATTCATTATTTTCTATGGGCCTTTTCTTACACAATGGGCACCTTCCCCTGAAATATATACTATATTGGACCAAAAGCCAATGGTTTAGAGAAGGTCTGATTTTAAATATGCAGTCAAAATGCAGTCATTGTCCTTATCCTAACCCCAAAGGAAAGACACTAATATATGAGCAGCAGTAGAATCCAATCACACTGACCTCTGATGTCATATTGCCATGTGGTAACCATTACTGTGCTGGCAAGGCCGGCAGAATATCATCATCAAAGACATCCCAGCCATGAAGGTAAAGGGAGGAAGCTGAATCTGTAGTGCTGGCATTCCTCATACTTCAAGCAAAACTTTGGACTAACATGAAAGTCTCAGCTGATTCAAATGAGGGTTCAAGTTTTTTTTTTCTTTTTTTTTTTAACCAACATATTTATGATCATAGTATAGAAAACATATGGACAGTAATGGGGGACAGTTTTGTGCTTTTATAAGGTGTATACAGTTGCACCAACAGAACAGAAGGCAGCGATGACCAGGTGAGATGAGAACAAAAGTCCAGGTGGCCCCAAATATCAAGCCATAATATATTCTATCTCTGATCCTGGCAAAAGAGCTGCAATAGCTATAAAAACTAAACTAATCTGGGGTTGTTCACTGTCATCCTATGTAGAGGTTTGTAAATTTCGAGGGTTTTATATTTCATGAAAGATTTGTGTGCTTGTGGAAGAAAAACAATTCTTGCAAACCTTTTTTTGACTCCTGTCAAAATGTATCACACTTAGTCTGTTCTGAAATCAAACAGCCAGATAGAGCGAAAATGGACGCTGGTTTCTCCTTCTTCTAGATAAAAGGAATTGTCATGTCACTTAATTCTCTGAATTATACACCAACATTCCAGGTATTTGGCCTGTAGTTACTCAGAACAAAGCGTGAACTCCCAGAGACTCTCACGGGGGTTGTTTAACACATGGCTGGTTATATAGAGCTAATATGTGACTTTCATGGGCAGAGGTACATCCTGAAACCACTGCATTTCTTTTCGGTCACTGCTCAGGCATCTGTCCCCTGTTTTCGCTCCAAAACAGCAAGTGTGACATTGCACTGATTATTACAATGGGGTGACTATGCTTTCATAAATTATTAAATAAATAAATTAAAATAAGAATATCTTGAGTTTTCTTTATATTTCAACAAAGCTTAAGTTCACAAAAGTTAAGTAAATGTAACCCATGAATTTTGTAAACTAAAACATGCCCAGTAGTTTTTGTGTTTTTTGGACAGTAAAAAAAAAAAACAACACAATAAACTCACCGAACATAACATTGATATGATGAAGGAATAAGCCCAAGCCCTCTTTCCAGATTGAAAAACTTCACTAAGCAGCCACGTTATTAGGTCCACGGGTTTTATTGCTTGTTAACAGCAATAGCAAATCAGTCAATTGCATGACAGCAGCTCAATAAAGTAGTTCTGCTATGGACTCTGAATTCACAGAAGAATTCTGGAAGCCCAATAAGTGAACTGGAGTCCGGTTTCCACCAATGGTTGAGGGTTGGGGTGCATTTGTTTCTATTTTTCCACATTCAAAAACCAGTAATGATGCTCTAAAACTTAAAGAAATTAACTATAACATTATGACCACCCAATTGATATTAATCCGTCCTCATGTCACCAAAACTGCTCTGATCAGTCAGGGTATAGACAAGGACTTTTACTGTGTTTGTTGAGCTGTGCTGCTGGGAGGGTTTACTCTGGTACATTTAATCATTTTGGGACCCAAAGCAAACTCAGACAAGGGGCCTTCCACTTCTTCTTTTCAACACTTTGATAACTGTTTGTTGTTTATTCTTTGAGCAGTTTTTATCCAGCCAGTCAAACAACTTCTGTTTGATTATGAAATTGAAGATTAAGGTCTGTCAATGGTTTCCAATTCCAGTTAATCTTTAAAAATAGAGTGCATATGGTCACCTTACACACTTTTGTATATTTCCTTTTTTTCCTTTTTTTTTCTTTTTTTTTTTGCTAGACTGTAGGTTAGCCTGGACCTGTTTACTCATTTATCTATTACTCTTTAGTTTCTGTCTGAAAGCATCCCATTTCATTTTTATGTTTTTGAACAATGCTCTATCAGTGAATAAGACAATTCCTACATCATGTTTTGTTCATTATTTAAACATGATGTAATCCCTCCAGCATGTACTGTGATTTCCCAGTCTAACGTACCCAGAACTCCTCACCAAGGACATACTAACCAGATCCCCGAGCCACCTCATCTGGCTCCTCTCCATTTGGAGGAGCAGAGGCTCTACTCTGAGCCTGTCCTGGATGACCGAGCTTCTCATCCTATGTCTGAGGGGGAGTCTGGCCATCCTGCAGAGGAAACACATTTCCACCATGAGATCTATGGAGTTAATATACTGTACTAGTCAGTTTCCCACATTGCCTGTCATTTCCCTAATGTACTGTCAATGTTGCAGGAGTTTCCTTCTCAAAGGGATTTTTTTCCCTTTCTGTTAAAAGTCCTCAGTTTAAGGTTTGGTTACAAATTGATATCAGTTTGAATAAATTGAAGTGATGAGTCAGTTCAATTCAATTACTCACTATTTAGTGTTTGCTGAGGGAGAATCATATGACCAGTTATACATGTTTGGTGTATTTTAACATGGAGGCATATTTTTTACATGTCCATACCATTCATTGTAAGCACTTCTCCTTTCAGATATTTAACATTTCAACTGGACCAGTAACAGTTTCTTTTGGCCATGTGACTTGGTCAGTTCTTTTTCATTACCTTAAGTCAGCTTTAATAGCAGATTTTAGAGTATTTCTTTGAAGTTTACTGTAATGATTTAACATGTGTTAACAGTTGCTACAACATGATTAACTACTTCATTAATTTACACTGATAAAATCTTGCAGTTTTACATCCAAATTCTGCGATTCTTTGCAATCTGTAGTGAATGAATACTGTTGTGGCTATTAATTTTTTTCCCTTTACTTCTTCATAAAAGTCCATTTAACCTGATGAGCCAGAAATTTCAAATAATCTGTTTCCTTTAATTTGATTTATAAAATAAATCAAGGGATCTAAGCTTTTCTGTTCAGGCAGATAGAACAGGTTTTTCCTTCTTTCTATCTTTTTTTTTTTTTTTTTTTTTTAATGGCAGCATAACTCGGAGTAAAATGGTCATGTTGCCCTTTACGATTTATTGTTATTCTTTTTTTTTTCATTATGTACAGGCACAAAGCTTTTAGCCATCTGGGGAAGAAATCTGTGGTGACTATCAGACTTCTTTATTTTGTCATGAACCTCCATAAATCCTAGCTAGACTCTGGTGAAATGAAAGGTAAAAATGACAGGCAACTATTTTCATAAAATACAGGGCAGTAAATCCAAAGGGAGAGCACTAATGTCAACATGTTTTATTAAATCAGCATTTTGATCATAGATGTACCAGAACATCATGAACTTTGATGACTTTAACTTTTGAATTATGACACGCGCTTTATATAGAATTTATACATGTAATCTGACTTTGGATTCACAGGACTTTTCTGGAGAGAAAGTGTAGATTAATCATTTGCATTAATGCATTATTACATACAAAATGTAACTGGTAATGTAGACAAGATGTAGCAATTGATCTTCTGACATCAATTGAAGTGAAAATGATCTTACTGACCTCATTAATGATTTAATGATTTGCATTACTTTCTTCTTTAGTTTCATTGAAAGATTTCATAAAATTCTTTGTTCAAACACTCTCAGTTGATTTGCAGACCATGGTCAGATAGCACTGGCTGCTGTTAAAGCTCCCAGGTTTCCTGAGAAGAATGAAGCACCATCTCCTCTTTTTTTCTGTGAATATTGCTGGAAGGGGAGCTGATCATCTATGACCTTTTCACAATACTCAAAATAAATGTCTTGCTCCACATCCTGACCCTTCATGCTGATTAGCATCAACTTCCCTTTTCTCTTGGTGAATGTGACAGGTTTACATTGTCATAATAAAATCCACAACGAAAACACATTACGTTTAAAGTTGGTGGCCAGAGGTCAAACTGGCCTGCTGATAAAGAGCCAAAAAGGCTTAGTTGATGGCAAGCAGACAGGATGCCACATGGCTAATAAAAATGTGTTGAACACATTTTCAGCCACTGCAGAGCAAAGGGAAAGTAAAGGTTTAAATGCTGCAGTTGTGTTTCCTGTAATGAAACAGATACACAAACACACACTCACTGAGAGATGGGGAAAAAATCTAAAGGTGAAAATTTATTCAGATTTATTTTGCCAAAGCGGGTCCACAATGAGGTTTTTGCAATCCTTGTTTGTGCTTGTATTCATTCAAATGTGGTTAAATATGGGGTTCATCGTGGTTGTATTGAAGCAATAAAGGCTTTATGAAACCTAGGGTATTAAAAAAGCGTCTTTTGGAAACTTCTAGCTTATCACCTAAATCCTGTATGTCCCTGCCTCTGAAAGAATGAGAAATCTCAAATAAAATCAAATGGGAGGTTAAACACTACTTATATTCCTGATTCTGTGATCATGTTTATCATCATTTACAGTCTGGTGAATGAATGATGTAGGAAACGAACGCTGTGGGAGCCAGAATTTTAAAACTGCTTATGAATCAATCTACAGATGATAAGAATTTTGATCATTTTACTTTACTTAGTTTCAAAGTCAATATATTTAACATAATTTGATTGTTTATATTTTCATTTTCTTCTTTTCAGCTCCTTCTTTACCCTCCACTTACTCCTGTACTTTTTCTAAATTCCTGCCTTCATTTCCCTTTCTCCTCTTGATTCCTCCCCTTTACTCCCCTCCCTCCTTGCTTCGCTGACTTTGGATTTTTCTTTCCTCCTTTTGCCTTCTCTAATCTTATTCCAACTTTCTCTCATCCCTTTCCTTTACCCCCTCCTATTGCCCTGCTTTTAGGTTGTTTGAGTACCGTGGTAGAGTGTCTCCCGTCCCTCGGGTGGTGCCAGTCAAACGTCCTCGGGTGGCAGCACCCCTGGTACGACGGGTCAAATCTCTGCCAGTCAAACTGCTAGCACGTAACGCCTCTGTCCTCCCCACCACCAACGGCAACAAACAGAGATGTGAGTTCCTTTCATTATGAATTAAAATGTCATCTTAAAATGTTTCAAAATGTCTGCATGTTCTTCCTTCACTGTTATTTAGGGTATATTCCACTACTAACCCCACCTTCCTGACCCAAAGCCACTTTTCATCTGTCTCTACAGTCTTTTGTTTACATATCTGACAGTGAAGGGTTCAAGCTTCAGCACCGCTGCTGTCACTTCGGTTTTGCATCCTGCTCATTAAACATTTATTTTAAACCGCGTTGTGAATGTGGATCAGAGGATAGATGCTGATACTCCTGCAGATGCTTTCACATTTGACTTGAACCTTTTTTAACTAAAGATTTTCTTTTTCTTTTTTGAATTCAGCAGAGCGTACAAAGTGGTTTTCATGTCAATTTTAGCACCTTTTTTTATTTTCTCACTGAAATTACTCTAAATTATCATAAATTGTTCTTAACAGAGAAAATCAAAATAGACATGCAGGTTTTTTCTGCAGCGCTTTTTTGAGAATAAAGAGCTGAGTTGTTGTTTTTTTTGACTGAACATTGAAACTAAAATAATTCTATTCAGCAGAACAATATACAGTGATTTGTGAAGCATTAAACAAACTTTTAGACTATTTCACATTAGACACAGAAGTTTATCATGATGTCACTTTTTGCAACACCCAAGCACTTACTGACAACTCGTTACACCCATGAGCCAGCTGATTAAACGCACACATCAGGTGTGCAAACACATGATTACTTTAGACCCACCAACCAGGATTGAGCTATGCATAAATACAGCAGGTCAGTTCAGCGGCTTTCAACCAAAAATGGAAAAAGTCAGAGGAAGAGGAGTGAGGGGGAGAGGGAGATCTAAATCGATGCCACGGCTGTGGAAGGATTAATCCAGCATACAAGACGGTTCTTCCCACGTTGTCTTGCCAATGATGTTATTTTCTGGCCAGATCTAGCTAGACGAAGAGATGTGTAATATTTCCTTCATTTCATACAGATTTCTTTTTTTAATTCTTTTACCTTATTCGTTTTCATTGGTACTGTTAGAACATTATTTTTATTTATCTATTCTCTGGGCCTACAGTGTTGGGACATGTTTTGTTGTGATTGTCTATTGATTTTGGTTATTGATGACAAGAAATTAATCACATTTTCAAGACCGCAGCATTGATCTTATGCTGTGTTTGGTCAATTTGCAATATTTGCACTTTCTCTGTGTACCTCGCTTACAAGTGATCTAACCACTGAGATGTATTACTGATCAAATGTGTGTTTCATACTACTTTTACAAGTATTACATTTTGCATAGAGTCTGAGGTGTTCTGCATATTGTGTGTGCTGTTGTGCTAATTAAACGTGTTTTCATATTCAAGCCCTGTTTCAAAAATAATAAGCAATCGTGAAAAAAAAGTGTAAGTGGCTTCAGAACATTATGCTAAAGATAAGATTAGATAATGGAGGAAAAAAGACAATGAAATGACAGGAATTCAGTAGAGGATGATTTTATGAGAGAAGGAGATGAGCATCAAAAACAGGGAGTAAAAAATAAGAATTCAGAGAGGAAAGAGAAAAATAAAAGAAATAGAGCCCAGAGCAGCAGGCAGAGACAAAAAAGGACAGCAAATAAGACAAGCCAGAAATAACAGGGAGGCGAAGGGACAAGAGAATACTTAGAATAGTATACTTACGAATACTTAGAAAAAGTGCAAATATGTTTTAAAAAATGAGGACAAACGGACAGAAAATTGTGAACAAGATGAATCAGATGACTAACAAAACTAAGACAACAATTAAAAAGACAGTCAAACAGAAAAAGAGGGAGCTGGAAAGGATGAATATGAACAAAAGTTTGCGAAATGTGGAAGTAATTGTGAGTTTGTCACAGGGAAAAAAAAAACACCAGATGTGCTATGTGGCTCCAGTTTTCTCTACTATTACCATGTCCTCATCATCTCATCTGTCCGCCCCTCTGACTTTCTCGCTCTTCTACAGACGTTGTTTACAACAAAAACGGGATTTAGTTGTTTTTCATTCTAAATGCAGCACATGATGAGGATAAAGTGCATGAGAAGAAGATTGTGTTAAAGGTAAATCACATCAGCAGGAACAAGGTGCATAAATAATAACATATAATCTTAATCACACACATACATACTGATGTGAATGAAGTATGAATGTGTGGTCAAAAGCTTCGTGTACGATTCAAACTTTCAACCATCCTACTTGTTCTTTTAGCTATTTATGCTTCATCAGGTAAATTAAATTGAAATTTTGTTTCCTATAATTGCTTCTAAAAGTTACTTATTTAACAATGGTTACCATCAATTTTTAAAACACATACATCAGCAAATGGTTATGGAGGACCTTGCTAATGAGGCGGTTACATAAAGGATAGTAGTAAGAAAAAGTAATGGCTTTCTGGCACCAGATTAACTCGCATGTTGCTGAAAGCTTCTGAAGATTGTTTAATAAAAAAAACAGAGAGGGAGTCAACATACTATGACCCATCTGTAAATTGTCTTCCTGATTAAATCCATATGAGGCTTTATGGCTGCACAAACTTGCCATTGTTTGCAAACTTTGCACATGAGTTGCTTGTCCTCTTTTTTTACTCTGACACTTTTTTCTGCATGCCGTTTGAAATTGACCTTTTTTTTTACCTCTGCAGAGTCCTGTGCTGCTGCTGTATTTGTTCTCTTTGTGAGAATAAAAACTCATTTATTGTCTTTACTTTATGACAAAAGGCCTCAGTAAAATTTTACGAAAATTGCACTTAATTTCGCTTCATGACTTTAATAATCATTTGCCACATCCATTTAGTTGTAGTACATTGTGTTTATATACAGGGGATCCCTTTAAGTATTGTGTTTAAGATTTGCAAAAACAAATACACAAAGGCCTCCTAAGTCTGGAAGGAAGAATGCTCATTTGTGTGTGTTTGTATGTGCACACAATCTTAGTTAATGGAGAGTTTAAGGGCCTAATATGACAAATGTGCTTCAAACTGATATCATGAACAGACTCTAAATGGAGTAAAACGCAAGCCATTTTCAGCACAGAATCCTCCAACAGTCAGGAACAGAGATTTTTTTTCCAAATGCTGATCAAAAAGTCCCACTGCCACATTGTCTCATGATTAATTCTATTTCCCCCAAAACAGTGTTTTCGCCCCTTGTATGAGCTTCTTTTACAGTATGCACCTTTATTTGCCTTGACAATTTATAAATGTTCACGAGCTATGAATATTATCACCACGCATTTTTCATTAATAGTTATCTTTTTTTTTACCGAAGGGGAACTGTGCAGGAATGCTTTGTCTCCAAACACATATTTTTGTCCATGAATCACATCTGGTGAAACCATTTTGCTGCATTTAGCTTTGGGAATTGTTGAGCTACTCTTTATCTCAAGTGTCTTGACATTTTGTTGTGAGACGTTTGCACATAAATTGTAATTGTTTTGTGTTTTTTTAAAGTCATATGTATTCCTTCAATGTTATACATTTTTGTTTGCTCTGGTATTCTGAGCATTTATGGATTCAGGACATTAGTCTGATATTCTGTTTTTGTTTGGTGCTTGAATATATTCATTAACATACAAACATTTTCACCAATGTAGGACAGTTTATAAGTATTAAATGATCTCTTTGGTCTGTTTCTATTTTGTACCTACAATGTGAGCTCTTCTAAATTTTACATGTGAAAGATTGATATATCTGTATTTGAACAGATTTCTTTGCATATTTATAGCAGTGTCAAGCCAGATTTCTAGATTTCCATTTTACTACATTTAATTAAGAGACAGAAACTTGTGATTTTATTTTAAATTAGAATATAAGGAAAAAGAGGGTTGATGTGTCAATGGGTAAATGTATGTGTGTGTGTGAGTGTGTCCATTCCTGTAAGAGATGTGAATACAATGTGTGAAGGCTTTTATGTTTTTAAACCTGTTTTCATTATGTATAGCACTTTGTGTTGCCAATGGCATGAAAAGCGCTCTATAAATAAATAAAGTTTGAAGTTTAAAGTTTGAAGTTTGAAACATGAGTACCACAGTTGTCAGCCACTTGTGAATTCGATAGCCTGTCTTCCTGTGTATTCTGCTTTTAATTCACAGTTTGTCTATTATTTGCACGTTAAGGTGTCCCTCTCACTGGGGACCAATTAAATGATAAAGCAGTACTGTTACAGGTTTATGTAAATGCAAACTGCAAGAGGCTTGCATTGATAAATGGCATGGAATTACAAAACAGCAAATAACTGCGGGTGGTGTACATTATTTTTAATTGATATGGTTGCTGAGGAAAATATGTTTAAGGGTGAGTAGTGCTGCTTTTCTGAGATTTGTTATGTTTAAAGAGAAAAAAGGAAACAAAATAAATGACATACTGAAGCAAGACGAGAAACAGTTACTCTAAATTAAGACTGTGGCTCAACAGCTTGTTCACTCCTGGACGTAGGTGAAAAATGGAATCTGTTATTGCAGTGGCCAACATCATTAAAGCTGCATTAAGCAATATTTTTTACATTAACAATGAATCACATGGCCTCCTGGATCAACATCCCACTTTGCCTGTGGGCATGTTTTCAGCTTATTTTCCAGCTTTGCTAGGCCAATAAAACCAAAACAATATTGGCTCACACAAAATCAAACAGAGGTGATACTTACCTATGTGCTCACATTGGTATAGAGCAGATATAAAACAGACTAGATAAGAATTGAATGCTGAATAAACTTAAACATTTAGAAAGCCAGGAAAAAAAAGCAAGAATTAAAAGTATAACTTAACACTGACACGTCTGCCCAGGAGGTTTGGAGTAATTCTCTTTAACATTCCTCATGATGGACTTCAGAGATTAATACTGCAGGCCTGGGAATTATTTTTTTACACTGTCTGTGACACATCACAATTCTTTACATCTGTAATTAACTACAGAACACTGTGCTACACTGTTACTGTTTATTAAAACAGGTGGGACCCAAGTGTAGTTTTTATGTTGCATTCAGAAGAGGATATTTTCAATTGGGAAAAATCTTTTCCAGCAAAAGGTTCTTCTAAGGGTCTTGACTTGCTAATGTTATTGTCAGAAACTTCTGTACACAGCAGTCATGGTACATTTATAGAAAAAAAGGGATAAATTAAAGATTCAAAGACAGCAGTGAAGGAGGATTTCTGCCCTTATCTTGATGTGAGACAGAAACTTTGTTATGTTACAGTAACAGTCATCTTTTAAGTATTCAAATAGATATTTCATATATTACACAAACAGTTTGAGTCTAAACATCATTGATTAATTTGAATCTGAAACTGTTGGTACAAATCAAATAACTCCAAACCACTACACATTAAATGAAGAACTGCAGAACTACAGGAAACAGTGGCAGTGTTGCTTGACGTTAACTAATCTGGTAACTCAGAGTTCAGTTATTCTTTTTCAATTTGCTCAAGAGCAAATGTCTTTGGACAAAAACAATTTGTGTAAAATCCTTTGACATCACAATCAAAATCTTTGACACTAATCATATTATTCTATATAAATGTGTGGAAAACATAAATGAAGTATGCATTCTTAGCCTAAATACTGAATAAAAAATCTTTGTTTTATTAATTTTTGTCTGCTTCCTTGGTTGTACAAAACAGGGTCTGTTCATTATATGTTGCCAGTATGGTGATATTGTGATACCTCTAAAGTTTAAATAACTGAAAATTCACTAGAAAATCTGAAGTCAGTGTGAAAGATTTGCTTTTCATTTCTCAACAAGTTTAGCTGCAAAGTACTTTGTTATATGTCAGCATTGAGCACTAATATGCATTTTCTGTCAGAAAATAACAGTGTGTAAAATAAATGTCATACTGCCAAGAGCTGTTGTTGACAGATCCAATATTGTATATTGCTGAAAAGACAGTTGCATACTTATTTGCAAAAAGGCTCTTCATTAATAATGAAAAAGGTTGATTAACAAATCAACAGAGGTAAGCAGGTACTAAGGCAGACAGATAACCCAGAAACACACACACTGATCCACACACATTCAGCCATGAGTAAGGGAGGCCCCTTGATGTTCTCTTTAAGCCAGAAGGCACAGCTCAGATTGATGACTTGCTGTGAAGACACAAATCAACACAAACAGAAGTGCCTCTCTTCACACTAAACTAAACACTAAACATCCCAATGGGAGCAGAGCTTGAAAAAGTTAATTGTTTTTAGGGTTTTTACCAGGTAGCAATCTTTAGGACTGAAAAATTAGGCCAACAGAGAAGCACAAATAACTTCAATACTTTGAATGGCCACTAGAGGCTCACCCCGAAAGTTCACTGAAATTTCTTCACTGTAGGAAGTTGAAGTATTATTTCGAACAGTGGTCTTTTGTGTTGAGTTTGCATGTTCTCCCCATCTCTGCATGGGTTCTCTCCGGGTACTCTGGCTTCCTCCCACATTATAGGTTAATTGGTCACTCTAAATTCGCCCCTAGGAGTATGTAAGATGGACTGGTCCCAGACAACTGTCACTCACTAGATATTTTGTCTTTTTCAGACCACTTTTCGTAAACCCATATGAAGGATACTCAATTACTCAATTTTTGTGGCACCAACAACCAAACAACAAAAGTAAGTGAGCACTTCTGTGCTGTCACCATTATATATTTGTTTTAACAGACACTTGAACTGGTTTAATTTAAGAAATGGCTTGTGAGTGTATTTGTACACACTGTACATGTATAAATTGCATTGTTGGGGCACAGTTATGTTAATTATTGCTCTCTCATTTCTCATAAACAAGAAAGAGGGATCATGCAGAAAACAGCACAACACAAGTCAAGCAATAAACCTGTCAGTTAGGGTTTTGCAGCAGAAGAGGACAGTTTCTGAGAACAAAACAAGTACATAATAGACTGGTCGTGAGCCAACCGTTCCTAGTGACAGCTTCACTATCTCTTCAGAGGCAAAATGATTTTTAAGTCTGCAGGACACCCTGAATCAGAGCCTACAGACAGGCCATGCATCAGTTTAGGTTATCTCTAAAAGCTTTAACGTAACCTCATGTCCTAAGTGTTTGATGCTGTATTTTATGACTGTCATGCTGTTTTGTTAAGAACTGAATCAATCAGTTATTGTAAGAGTTCATAAGGCCTCCCAGTAAAGTCATTGTCTGACTTCAGCTGATTTGGTCAACATACATGTGATGTGTCTCAATTCTTGCTCCTATTGGAAAAAACAAAAGTTACAGTTATTGTTTCAACTTTCTGAAAAACCTCTGAAAGGGAAAAAAGATAAAGTAAAATTTGATGGCATCTTATAATTGGAGTTGTAAATGAATTAAAATCAATCAATCAATTAATTAAAACAAGTGTGACATCTGCCATAGAAAAATGTATTACCCACTGCTTACTGACTAAAGTAAACCTCTGGCACTGTTACATTTGTTCACCTGAAAATCTGACCCAGCTGAGGATGTAACTGAGTTGCCCTGCTGTAGAGCAGGGGGATTGGAGGATCCCTTATGTAGTGGAGAAAAACCAACTAAAGCCATTTTCACACTAAAATTAGCGCGTTGACACGGGTTTTTCAAAGCCGAGTTAACCTGCGATCAATCGGCGTTTGGCTCCTTTCACATCGACAAAAAAACGCGCGTCTGATCCTCTGCTGGTGAGTCTGGTGATGCAATCACGCTACGTTCACGTTAACAATGTTACCCAGCGCAACAGAAATCTAGGCAAGTAAATAATAATTGTTGCCATTTTTCTGACTTGTGTAGCCTATTGTTAAGTTAAAGTTTTGTTTAAATAAAGTAAACAATGTACAGGTCTGTCTCAGAAAATTAGAATATTGTGATAAAGTTCTTTATTTCCTGTAATGCAATTAAAAAACATGAAATGTCATACATTGTGTATTCATTACAAATCAACTG
>JAVQJG010066847.1:0-13824 GCA_036024015.1 Craterocephalus amniculus | reverse complement strand
TTTTTAACATGGGACCCAATGGGAAATTGCTCTGTTTTGCAGCCAGCACCTAGCGGATGAAGAGGGAACTGCAATTTTTTGCACTTCCGCATGGGCATCACTTTTTTAGCGGAAGGTTGCCGCTAAGGCAGATGGTGTACAAAGCACTGTTTTATTTAAATACTTAATACTTTAAAAGTAAATGAACCCCCAATGATCTCCTCTTAACGTAAGATTGCTTTGGACTGTGTTTACTATGGGACAAATAAAAATGTAACTGGCCTAATGTATCTGGCCATATACATGCATGTACGTCACTGGAAGGATGGATGGGGTATTCCTGGGTCGTATATGTCTATATTCATATTTTAACAGTGTTAGTCTGTATGCAAGAGATCTTGGCTGTGTCCTGTAACAGACATATGCAAAGGCTTTGCCCATTGTAGATTCCTAGAGGTGACGGGTTAACCATAACATTCAGCTGTCAATCATTATAAGCATTAACTGTGGTCGTGACCCGGGATCAGGAAGAGGCCTTTTTGTCCCTGAACGGATCTTAATGTGCTGTGCTGGAGGAAGCATTGCACACAGAGATGTATCGTTTAATTTACTATTGAATTTCAACTTTTACTTCCTGTGTGTCTGGCAGGAACTAAAAGTTGTTGCATTGTAATTTCTGCATCTGATTTCAAAATTTAGTTTTAGTCAAAATGAGCACATTTAGTAAATGTTGAACTCCTAAAAATAGTCACAAAATTTACTTAAATTCCAGATACAACCAAAATCACATCACTTTTCCTAAGGAAGGCTATGCTGACTCACTATGTCATTAAAAAATGGACATTGAATGATTAGGTCACCTAAACCTTCTTGGTACCTTTCGTCCAATCATAACTCCACTTGGTTATATTTCACTTTCTATTGTTTGGTTTTAGTTTTATAGTGTACACAGTAGTTAAAACACACTTTTTCCCCATTATCTGGCTACATGTGGGCTACTTTATAATCCTTGTGTGTGGGTGTCAACTCCATGCAAACGAGTTTATAATTGCTGAAGTGATGTAAAGACAATCAAAAAAGTTAATCATAATATACTTTGTTATATTTGACTGTTTTCTTACCAGCTATTTCCACTCCAAGGAGACGCAATCCTGATTAAACATACACACAACCTTAGTTGTTACTCACTTTGTGCAGATAAGTAGTGAGGTTGAAAATTCTAGGTTATACAACTTAGAGAAACTTGAGAGTAAAGCAGTACATATACACTCATAACGGAGCAGCTTTGGGAGAGAGAAGCCAAATTTTCCCCAAAGGAAATTTCACTAACTGCTAGCTGCTAAACAGATGCTTGCTTATTTGCCATCATTTATCTTCCAGACCACTTGGGAAGCCTTTATTACTGCTGCCACATCATCTTCTTCAGTGATCCCTGCAAAATTTCAGCTTAGAGAGCTTATACCCCAGGATATTTAGCCTTTCCTTCAAAAGGCTAAATTAATCAATGATAAAGACGTGTTTTCTTCACTTTATCAGTATTTGCGTATTAGTGGTTCTGAGCTAATGGCAGCTGCATGTGAAAGGTTGACAGAAAGAGTGTGAGAAAAAGAACAGAAACGGACAAAAACATATGTATCGAGTATTTCTCTATGCCAGAGAATAAAATATATGGTCCGAAGTGTGCGCAGCTGTGTGTGTGTCCTGGCACGTGTGAGGTGGTGTGTGGGCGTCGAGAGGAAAAGCTCATAAAACCCATGATCACACTGATGAGGTCACAGGGAGTGAAACCGGAGAAAGCCTTTCATTTCCTGTCTCATTCCATCCCTCATTCTCCTACCTCCATTCATCCATCTCTCCTCTACAGTCCTGGTTTTCACTGCTGATGTCAAAAGCCGGAGTCTTTGTAGTCCCTCTGCCACTCTGGAAAGTTAAAAGGATGTATCACCTAACCATGGAAAATTAGCCTCTGACAAAGTTTGTTCTTTGAATTTGACAGGGGTTTGCATCTAGGTTTAACAAATGAGACCGCAACATGTAATCCCTGGTTCTGTAATTGAAACTAATCTCACCAATAATGTGCCTATGCATGTAATTTTTCTATATGTGTTGTAACAGGTATGGATTTCTATCATATGAAGCAGTAAAAAAAAAAAAGAATATTCTGCTTTTAATATACATCATACACTAAAAACAATTAACATAAGCACCAGTTGTGTAATACGTAATCATTTAAAAAGATATTTTTGTATTATCCACACACACGTAATCAAGAAAAACTTCCTTAAAAAGAATGAAAGAAAAATATTTAAATATATAAATATATTTTTGTAAAATATCAACATTTGTTTTCACAAAAATGCCCCAAACCAAACTTAAAACATAATTGGATGAAACAGTTTCTAGAGTCACTTCTTTGTTTCCTTTGCTGCAGAGTAAACCTGCAATCACTGCACCTCAGTGTCTGAACATATCATTTTACTTTTTTTAAACATAAAAACAATCAATTAGATCTTAAACACTAAGATCATAATCGTCAACAAATGCAGAATGACAGCAGAAAGTTATCCAAAAGTGGAAAATAAGTTTCTGCCTGTAATAGAGCAAAGCAACAAAACAGAGAAATAAAATGTAATTTGTTGTTTCATATTGGTTACCTTCTGGTAAAATCTGGGAATGTTTTGTAAACAGCTAGAGAAGCAGGAACAGGCAAATCATCATCACAGTGCATGCGTCACTCCCTTTCAAAAGGTCTGGAGACCTGATAAAAGTGATTTAGAATAATAGTCTATAGTCTGCCAAAACCAGACTATGTGCTACAGATGAAAAATCAGGTCAAGTTAACAGATTGTTGCAGCTTCTTGGACAGCAGGTTTCCACACAGGGCAAGGGAGAAAATAACCACCGTAAACGCAGACGCACAAAAATGGTATCTGCAGTCAGAAGTTGTGACACTCCTGACTTCCAGCTATTTTTTATTAGAAACAGAAACCAGCATGTACCAATGCATATACACTGAGGGGTGGAAAAACAGAGAGGAAAATAGATGAGATATTTTACAACTCAAGCAACAGAGACTTACTGGAAATGTAATATTATCCCACTTAACACCGCAACAGGTTCTCCAAATGCAGTAAGTCATTAAAACTGACTGTACTGATTAAAGCTGGCACAGCTTTGACATTTCTCCATAATAAATAACCATTGTTAATTAAGTGTCATGGGTTTTATGGAATCTAATACCTTAAGAGGACACATTATACCACCACAGACGGCCAACACCCATTGCACCTAAATATTTTTCTTTTGTTACGTCTGATCCAGTGCTAAAATAACTCCCACAGTAATGAGCTATTTTTGCAACTAAATATTAATCCCATCTTCAGCAGAAAGATGTGAATCATGCAGGATTATCCACCCAGCAACCCATCCCTGCTTTACCTTTCAACATATCTCTCCTGTACATCCACAGTTTCTTCTGTGTTATCCTAAACTTTTCATGTTATTGAAACCAAATTGTTAAAATTTTTCATTCAACAACGGCTTTAGCAAATACACCTAACTAATTTTTACTTTTAAAACTTTTACACCACCCAGCATTGTATCCTTTATTGGTTAAACACGCATACGCCAGACTCCAGCATTTTTGACAGGTGGTCTAAGAAATCCACAATCAATAGAGCATGCTATACAGTCTCCACTCAATATTTGCTTTGCAGGACACTTTCTCTGGCTGTGACAACTATTTTCTCTGCTCCTGTCTGACAAAAGGTAAGAGGATTTTGTATCAATCTTTGTAGTGTTTTTTTCTAAATCTCGAAAAAAAAAAAAAGTGACCACAGGGTCCCTGCATGGCCACTTCAAATATGTGTCTCAATTACAAAGAGTTTTAACAGGCTAGTCTTATCAAAGACATATCATTACTTAAAGCCGTAATAGCTTGTTTAGTATCAATTTATTTAACAATGAATGTCACTAAAAACCACCAGACACACCTGAGCTCAGTCCATCACAGAACAGCTGTGTGCCGCTGCAGCACCAGATAACAGAGGATACTACAGCTTCTCCTGCAGTCGCTCTGCTTCTCATCACCAGCTCATTACTGGACAGTGTTGGACAAAAACTCTGTGGGGCTGTGGTAGCCGGCAGCCAGATTGCCTGTCCTGTCTGTGGGCTCACGTTTAGTAGAGGGAGGAAAATTGAAGACAGGACCAGCAGGAACGGTGCTGAGTGAAGCAGTGTCTACTTGGACAAGAACACTCTTTCCTCAAAACAAAAATACTGGAAACATTAAAACAAGAGAGTCAGCCAAGCTTGTCAAAGCAAACAAAAGATAGCAAACTGACAAGGGGAGTTAACATCAGATGAAAAATTAATCTCTGAGTTGAAAAGATTTTTTTTTTAAACGAGGCCATGAAAAAAAAAGGATAATGAAAATAAATGAGAATAAAAACTGTATGTGATTGTTTTTGCAGGTCATCGCTACACAAACTGCTCGGCCTGATTAATCTTTGAACATCTCTTTGTGTGCGTAGAATACATTCCATTTGTTGGCTCAAAGGGAGAAAGTGAAGCAGCAGTGCCGACAGTGATTAGGTAATCTGCATTCAGTATAATGTTTAGCACAGGGGACCTCAGGCTCTCCCAGAACCATATTTTATGTATTTTTTATTTATTCCAGTTTCATAAAAACAAACAAATTAGATAATGTGGACTGGGAGCCTGGGATTAATTTTGAAGCAGCTGATTAGTATGAGTTATGTGTGTGCGTGTGTGTCATGGGATAATTGTGTCTGGGACTGTGCCTAAAGAGCCTCCAGGCTTTGCATTCTGAGTCAAAACCCCTCCCACCTTCTTCTGCCACCCCCTTCCTATGCCCATCACCCACCACCATCCTCCCACCCAGCATGCTTTTTGACATTTCCCAGTTTCTGGAAACAAAACTTGGTATTCACCTCAAGTCTTCTTCCTTCTTTGCATCACACCACACATCTGTCCCCCGGTTTCTTCAGCCTCTCTTTTCTTGCTGCTTCATCCTCTTTACCATATTCACTCATGCACAAAGCGAACTTTCCTGAATCTTTATTTTAAGGAAAGAGTATAATGTACATGAAAGCGAGATGTCTGAAAAAATTTTCTAAGTTTCATTTTAAGAGCTCAGTGGACAACAAAGAATAAGAAAATGTCTTGAAAAACTTATAGAGCAACAAAAAACAAATCTTGAAGAGATAGTACGGGAATGAATACTAAACTGACAATGATATTCAAGTTCCATTTTCTAATCATAAATTAAAGCAGCTAAAGTATGAAGACATCAAAATTCCAGCTAAAGTGCTAATAACAGAGGGCCGTCCCTGACCACAGTCTCTAACCAGCAGCTTTCTGCTTGAATTAGGAAATCAGGTGTTCAAACAAACAAATTTTGTTTTTATTCTATTTAAGTATTTAAATTTGATTTGGCTATCTTTAATGCAGTTTATAAACTGCAGAACCTCACTGTGTTCTTTTTGTTTTTTCACAATTTCCCGATTGTGAATTCTGCTCATTCCTAAAAATCCACCTAACAAGTTTTCTGTTAATGTCTCTGTGTTTGTAGTGATTCAGTTCCCACCTAATTCATCTGTCAAACTCCTCTGTGTGTAGTTTCATTTGACAAGCACAACCAAATTATAAAATATTATTCATGGAAATCATGGGAATCTATTGCAAGACTCTGATCAGATCCAGCCCGATCCGTCCCCTCTGTACGTCAACGTCGAGGACTCGGACCTCCACCCTCTCCCCAGGTCCCAGAGCCAGGCTGCGACGGCGCTGGCTCTCAGGCAGCTTGTCCAGGGTGATTCTGCTCTTATGGATGAGGCCTGAACGGCCGACACCGATATCTACAAAAGCTCCGAACAGAGCCGTGTTGTCCACTCGGCCTGTCAGTACTGCGCCCACACGCAGATCACTCATCGACACAATGCCTCGTTTAAAGTCTGCTTGCCCAAAATCTGAGGATGTCAGAAAAAGACAGAAAGAAAGAAAACAAAACAAGTTCAAAATTTAAAGTTGCATGATCGCCTTTGTGGGGCAGAAAATATATCACATAGATAAGTTATAGTCGGCAGCTTGTTAAATTGTTTTGGAAAGGAGAAGGTACTGTAAGAGGGAAAGCAGAAAAATACAGAGTTGGGGCAGAAATGACAAAAAGATATTACATTACAAGAAGTAACTCAACACTTGTGTCTACATACAGCATTTCCACATTTCTCAGTATTCCATCCACCCCAGTTTCCACTCTTCCTGCTCATAACATCTCTTTTTTTCCTATCTGTACCATTAACACAAACAAGGAAGGCTTGCACTCCAGGAAATAGTCCGGTCCAATTATCTTCCCCACAGCACTGATTTCGTGCGGTAGCTCCAGCCCATCTGTTTACTCAGCTGAGCACTGGCTAGGGGGCCAAGAGAAGTTTAGTGCAACCGAATAGGGCCAACCTGAGGATGAACTCTGAAGCTGCGTTCCTTAATTTTAAAAAGAGTTGGCCAGCAAAGAGTGGCTATCCAGGTTTGACCTTTTTACTGGGTTACAAGAATAGGAGGAATCAGATAATGAGGTAATGGAATGATTCTGTTTGAACCAACTAGTCTGATACCTAACATCAACAGTAAAAATACTTCCTAAAGCCAGGTTCTTCACCTCTTTGTGCTTTTTTAGACAGAGCATGAAAAAATGGACATTTTCTATAATAAAAACGTTCTATGATATTCTATCTAGACTGAAAAATGTTTCTCACGCCTGATCATTTTGTTTGGTTCCTATCTTGCAAATTAAGATTTCCACTGTTGCAGAAACCAGTTTTACAATTTCTGGGGGAAATTCCACATCTATTTACTGTTTATAGCTAAATCAAGCAAAGAGCATCTGTTAATGGTAGTATTTGTTACAAGTAACTGAATTAACTGCTTAAGATGGAAATGTCCCAACTCATAGGTGTAAAATAAAAAAACAGGCAGAGGTGTTTTTTTTTTTTACTTATTTTTTTTAATGTATTTAAAATTTTAGCCTATACTTTGACCCAGAATTTGTTTATATGGCCTGCACTGGAGAGCTACAGAATAAGGAGAAAAACAGTTCTTTGTGCATTTGCGTTGTTGGATAGTCTATCCAACAACACAGTCTGTTGGACCCATCACACCCTGTCAGAAACATACTGCCTGTATTGTTGGGCTACAGGGAGGAAGCCACAGCACTGTCAGATCCTATCAAGTTACACTGCCAAGACATGCCGATTACAGTCGAGAAAAGTCAGTGTGTGTTGTAACTAGCAAACCAGTCAAAGAGTGGGACAAATACGAGTTTGATTTTCTGAAAGTCAGGAGGGAGCTGTGAAAAATATTATGAGGGAAAGATGAGAGACTAAGAGAGGTTACTGTGACTGCTACATTGCAGAGAAGAGTCTTTTTTCCTTCATAATACCCAATTTTGTACTCAGTTAAGATCTTTTTTGCACTAAACAACATGAAAGAGGAAAGAGAGTCCAATTTGCAGTCATTTGACTAAATGTGTGGGACTCAATGAACCAATATGTAAACAGACATCAAATCTTCAGATGACTGTGAAGCTTTAAACAGGTTAACTACTATAATTTTATTTTTAAAAAATGAACTTGTTTCTTTGGAAAGCTTTGCTAGAATTAAATGGATTTTTTCCCCTTTGTCTTTGCACTCTATACTGACTTTAATATTGTTAATCAATTATTTTGGTCTTTCAATGCATCACTAAACAAGACGAATGACTTGTGAAACTGAGAGGAGAAGGTCTTACTTTGTCGTATATCAAACCCTGGGGGCTGTGTGAGGCCATCTATGATGAGTTTCAGGGTCTCGGGCGTGGTGTCCACCGACCGGGCGAGGTCTTCGATACAGCTTGCTTTGACCTTGCTCTCCACGCGCTGTTGCAGGCCTGCACTCCCTATTTGGTCCACATTCCCACCTACAAGGGACAGAAATCTGGACAAGAGGGACATAATGTTAAAATCTACAAACACTGGCAGCTACCAGAGACGAACACAGGAACACAGGAGGAAAGATGGTAGAAGGGAGGTAAAGTGATTACAAAGTCATGGGACAAGAAAAACAGACGTTCAAAAACAGCAGAAATAAAAAAGATGCAGGAAGTCACTGTCAACCCAACCAAAGGCTCCCACCTCAAATGTTTCATTCATTTGTTTTGTTTTTTTCTGGATGAAAGTGAATGCATACAGCTGAATTATAGAGACATTTAGAGACATTTTTGCAAAGCTAGAATTTAAAACTTGCATTTTATGATTTTACAACACAAATCATACTTGTGTTTACTCTGTGTTTACATGGAGTGGTTTTGATCCTATCGAACATCCAATCAGAATAAGAAAGCATCATGTAAACACCCCAACTGATCCGATCTGCCTTGATAAGACACAAATTTCAGAGGGGTGGTTTAAGCATAAATTAATCATGTATACACTAATCCTGAAACTCTCTATAGTGTATGCTATATCACACATGCTTGAACCTTAAGGGAAGACTTGAACACCGACTGCAGCAAAACAGAACAGGACTATGGTGGACACGTTTTTCAGGAACTTAAGGAGAATAATTGTGAATTTCAACAGTCAAAACATTAAAAATTAAAAAAAGGAAACCTTCTTTTGCCAAAAAAAATATACCAGTAATAAGAAACATTGTTGTAGCTTAAGACATGTTGAGGTGATGTTTAGCTCACCTGGTAGAGCAGCCAACTCATATATAGAGGTTATAGCTTTTCCACCAGCTTGAATTAAAAATATATATTTATTAAAAAAGATAAATAATTAAATAAAAACCTTGTCTGGGCATAGGGCACACATTAATGATGTTACACGATAATACAATAACATAACGGCACATCACAGCTAATCAACTAATCTATTTTAATGGACCTGATTAGTTTTGCAGTTTTAACTTAAAATGCTGCTCCCTATTATTCAGTGTTCACTCTTCCCATCACAAAGCATTCAACACATTTCAAAGCAGCGGTTTGAACCTCTGAACTTGCACAAGAATTTAGGCAAAACATTCAAACCTGACCCACCCTCTGTAAAGTGGCTGTAATTTGATAAATAATTTCCTGTTGGCCAGATCTTTCCTCTATCCAACAACAGCAGATGGAGAAATCATACAGGAGACTGAACTGACACTAAATAGCAGTACACTTAAGAAGGTAGGCCAGGTAAAATAAGGGAGCAGAGAATGGCATCAGCTGCAAAAGTACTCTACTCTATTTTCAAACACATGTCTAATTAACACTGTGGCTAATCAGGCTGTAACGCCCTTACACCTTGTCTTGAGAGAGTTCCTCTGTGCTACAACTGGACAAAGTGTCTGCCAACTACACAGCAGCTTTTTTTCTGACCATAATGCCTGGACAATCAGTCAGATTGCAACTCTGGGTTTCAAATATATACACAGGGTAATTAGTGGGCCTGCAATCTAAACAGACATTGTAATAAAACCCACTGAGAGCTAAAGAAGCAAAAAGATGTAATGGAAAAATATGATGTGTGTCAGTGTGTGTATTGTACATACTGTAAATATTATTTACAGTAGACACTGGGCACAGCTGGTGATAGATACTAATGCAGTTTCCTCTATGCTTATGTTCATGTGTGGACCAGTTGGGTAGCGTCCATGATGGATGTCGTTCAGTGGTAGCCTGACGCCAAACAGACTCAGCAGCTGTCTACCCCGTGATGGACAGAACAGGTGGAAACACACACAAATTTGATTCATGTACAATGTTGCACAGAAATTCTCATTTGGCAGGAGTAGGGCTGTGCCGATGTAACACGAAACAGCTTGTGTACAAACTTTTGTACGAGACAGTTGTGTCTCTTAGAGTCCTAGCCATCAAAATCACCTTCCATAAGAGGGAAACAAGCAGAATCAATCCCTCAACACCAGTAAGCCACAACCGTACTTAAAGTAGCCGAGGATGTGCCAAAAATGGCTTTGTGGTGGGAAAACAACACCTTTGGAACAAAATCCTAAAATGGATGTCTGGCTAACCCTAAAGCTTTTTCTGTTGTGCCTCCCTTAGCTTCTTCTCTTTCCAACCATATGTCTATTTACAGGAAAAGACAGTTGCATCAGATGGCTTAGCTGTCTAATACACATACAACGCCTACCCTCTGGCCAGAGCCCAGTTAGGGATTGAGAGCTGACAAAATAGCAGATCACATCTTTAATCATCTAAATTTGTCCAACTTTAGATTTAAACCCGTGTTGTCATTTTTACACCTGTGGTACAGCTACGAAAATGTAACTCATGATTCAAGCTAAAAAGAACAATTGGCTTACAAATAACATTAAAGGTCACTTCTTAAACCTCAGCGGCTACAAGTAGTCAAGATCTGAGAGGAAAAGAAGAGGTGTATGTTAACATTTAAGGGGAACCAAGAGTCCAGAGGCCTCCACCACAGCTGGACTCATGTAATTACTGCCCCACTGTGCAAGTATATGTAGTGTGTGTGTGAATGTGGGGTTGGGTGGGCTGTGATATAGATTTTATCCAGGCCCGCAGCACGGAACCACTCTGTCTTGTGTCATAGAAATACTGGTCCCGACTCTAACTTATCAGAGGAATGTTAATCAGAGGGGAGCCCCTCTACCCCAGAGCAGATTACATCGTAAAAGAAAAAAGGGGATAATACAGAAATATTGGAATTGATCCAGCTTTCTCACAAAGTATGCTTTTAATGATAATTTGATGCAAACAGTCGTACAGTTGATCGTCAACGACTGAAAATTTAATACAATAACGTCTTCCCTTTTTGCAAAGAGACAGCCTCATATCTGAAACAAAGGTGGACAAAATGTGTCTGTACGTTTGTGTTTCTGCTTTTTACATGTATCGGTATATAGTTTCAAAAAGAGGGCTGATGTGTGGGCTGAAAGCAGTAATAGAGGATCCAGTTTCACTAATGTGATGAACATGATATTCTTTATACACCATAAAGACAACACACATGCATACTTACACGCACACGCACACACACACACATATACGCACACACACATATACGCACACACAGAGAATTCCTTAACAATACTTGCTTCCAAACCTTCTGTTTTCATCACTTCTAGGGGAGAATTAAAAAAAATATGTTTAAAAAAATCTCAAAAATGCATTTGTATCAAATAATTCATCCCATTTAGGCTTAACATTATAATGAGCTTTTTCAAGATAAGTGATTAGTGGGCTTAAAGGAGAGTGTTTTATAAAGAATCTCTAAAGATTCTAAAAGAAATAGAAAAAGGTTCAAAATTTAAAAAAAGGCCACCCACATAAAGCACTCTTTCTAAATTCTGTTATTTTATGAGTAGCAGCATGTATCAAGATTTTAAAGCAGATTAATCAAAGAGGTCCATTACAGTTGCAACCTGAAGGTTTATGAGAGGAGACAGCTAAACTTGCCAGATGAAATGCAGTCTAGCAAAATTCAGTGATCTATTTTGCAGAGATGTGACGCACCTTCTCATTTAAAATGCGGCTCAAGATGATTCATCTCCCTCTGCATCAGAAGTACATAAGTCTGTTCACATTGGAAGAAAAGTAAGTGTAAACTCGTATCCCTTTTCTTGCATTGTTCCATCAGACTTCAATGATTCTGGGAATATTTACATGATGTGACCAGCTGTGAGTTTCTGCTATTCATGCCATCACAAAGGGTATTCATTAAATTAAAAAATTAATTGATGCTGATCCATGTGAAGCATGGAATATATAGGATTAAGGTTTTAAGAGTACAATAAAAATGGAAAACAAAATAACAGGACAATTGATAATAGAAAGAAAAAGCTAGAAGATCAGTGGACAATAATGAGAAACTTCTTTAAGCCACATACTGTAGCAATAATCCATTTTTGAAACACATAAAGATAAAAAGGAAAGAGTGCAAAATTAGCAGCATGTAATTATTTTCTCTTCTGGTTCATTTTTATTCTATGTCTGTCGTTTTACTGCATTCAAATTTTCTACAAACCAATATCACGTCTGATGAGCTATCGTTTTTCAAGGCAATTTATTAAAGTCAAATAAAAAACAGCTCCTCTCTTGGGCCCATGTTTGTATCTTTCACTTTTTAAAATTCTGTGGAAACAACATAAAAACATGTTTTTATTGAACTTCAGCAGGATACAGGCACCTAACAGATCTGTGACCATAAATACCACATTGAATAAGTAAACATAAGCAGTAAAAGATGTGAAAAAAAAGTTATGTCATTAAAGCAAGATTCAAACTGGAAAAATTACTTGTGTGTCTGTGTGTTGAAGGGTGTAAAATTTTAAATGAAGCCAAAAGAAAAAAATGTATATATTCAAATACATTGGTGGTGGTACTTTTGGCTCTTTTGTTCCAAACCAACACTATCAACTATAGTACATCAAACGCACAAAAGCATAAATTTTTATAATAAAGGAACGTGCTGGATGAAAAAAGAAACCAGTTTAATGTGACATCAGTTTATCTGCATGTTTGCAGAGACACATTATCCCGCACACATGCACTGAGGCTATTAAACAAGCATCAACATGAGGGGAGCAATGCTTAAAGCCACTAGTGTCAGAACTTATGTAGACTAAACACAGTTGAGTGACTACAGCTGCAGGATAGAAGGTCCACATACATACATGCATGCGCACACACACTCAGGATTCAGGGGCAGATGTTCAATGTGCTTTTGATATCAGCATCGGGAGCGCTAACAATCATTTCTCACACAAGGACACTCTAACACATTCAAACACCATCATACACACACAGAGCCAACGCCTCCTCTCTTGTATCCCATGTCTGCGTAAATCAAATCAGAGTCCTCCACCACTATAACCAACCCCATATGAGATGGTGTCAAAATCAACTCCATCTTAGCCTGAACATGATTTAGCCAGTGGGGTAAGCTGCTGTGTTATTGTGTGTGTTTGTGTGTACCATACCTCTGGGCCTCATGATAGGACTCTGGATGTATGCAGGTCTGGTCCAGGGGGTTTAATGAAGTTGGTATGTTAACACCAGTCTTCCCTTTGCCCTTCTTAGCTGTTTGGGCAGGCTGAGGTAAGGATTTCACACTGTTTGACAAACAGATACATTTGAGATTTATTAGGAAGTCCACTATTAAATTTCTCTTTTTTTTCAATCTTTTTTACATTCCTTGCACAGTAGTTGAGCAATATAATGGCCACGGTTACATGCTGTTTTTAATTCCGAATTAATAGTTCCGAATTAATTAATTCGGAATTAAAATCTTCTCCCTCGGGTTTACATGGAAATGTTAATTCCGAACGAGGGTTTACATGGACAACACGTCTTCCGCTTTAAGGCCGGGGGTTGGGAAGGGCTCTGATTGGTTGGATGGCGGGGGTGACGTAACGTACGTACGTACGTCTACCGGAAGTTAAAAACCGCCTCGTTTCTTTTCAACAACAGAAGAAAACGTCGTAATAAGAGCCATTTTTGCTTGATTTAGGTTCTAGTTATGAAGCAGCTGCTATCCGCTAGTATGCTACGTCACTTTCACCTGAACAGACTCGCTTTGAGCCCGTTAGCTTCGGACGGGATGCACTGTGTATGGTCGCCATGGCGACAAGACGAGGGGGCGAGCATGCGCAGAACGACAGGAATTAACTACGACCGGAATAAGGGTTTACATGATAGAAAATGAGACAGGAATTAACTCATTCGGAATTAAGAGACAAATAAACCAGCCACTTTATTCGGAATTAAGTTTAATTCCGAATTAAATTTGCACAAGGAATTAAGTGTTTACCTGGTCTGTTTAAAGC
>JAVQJG010066825.1:0-13772 GCA_036024015.1 Craterocephalus amniculus | reverse complement strand
TCCTGAAAGTGATTTTTTTGGCGGGAAGAGGTTTGAAATTTTGCTATATCATCTTAATTTACTCTTCACCAGCAACACATATTTAGATTTTTACACTTCTCCATCAATCTCACAAGTGTCACCTTTATATTTATACCAAGCGTATTTAAATGAACCTTGTGGTTGCAGAGATATACTCATTTAAAGTGAAACATGTAATTTTGAGAAATTTTGGCCTAGGGCTTAAAATATATTAAAATATAGGCTATATTCTGGGGAGATCGGGGTAGTTTTACCTTTAGTGGAGTTAAATTGAAAAATAACACCCACGGTCACTGGCAGTAAATAAAATAACGTGAAGAGTTCTGCGTCCCCTGACTGCTTCTAGCTTCATGACTTCTCTGCGGCTCAGCGCGCTAAGTGAGCGCGTTTATGTTGGAGGAATATTAAGTCTGTGACAGCGCGAGAAGTTGTTGTTCTATAAAATCCTGTTTCTGTAATTTTATGTGAGAATTATTATTAACCTTATTATTTGAGATGCAAACCTGGTGGAGTTTAACGGACTTGGTCAAAAGGATGGCACTTTCTGATCTCTTATCCAGAACTTAACCTGGTCCAGACCAAGTTAGGCGTCCAGCATAAGTGATATACCCCGATCAGAAGTTAACCAGCATCGTAGGACGGAAAATCCCGGGTTAACCCTAAAGGTATGTCAATAAGAGAAAATCCTTAGTACAGGCCCCTGGTTTTTCTTTTGCACTGTTGATCCGCCAGTACGATTTTCTATTTCACGTTGCCTAAATTCACTTTAGAATGCATCCAAATTAAGATATTTTGGTTTAGCCTCAATGAGGATTATGAGTATATTTCTAATTGTAAAACATTTGTCAATTCATTAAATGTATTTACAGGGGTGGGGGGGCGGATCCGATAAGACAGGTTCCGGATCCAACCGCGGAGGTACCGGATCGGGATCCGGCTTGATCCGGCACAAATTAAGCCCTGGATGTAGGGTAAAAGCATGCAAACTCCACACAGAAAGGCCCCAGGCAAGATCTGAACTGGGACCTTTCAACTAACCCCACACAGCGATGGAGCCCAACATATTAGGTCAGTGGTCTCAGACTGATGCTTTCAGGATGTTTTTTCAGCAAACAATACTTCCCAGATTTCCTTGTATAGTCAAATTCTCTAAAAAATGTACCATTGAAAAGCAGAAGGTTTTTGTGCCGTGAGGAACATGTGATCCACCAATATTTTTTAGGACATATCGCTTTGTTTTTAGTTTTGAAGTTGTCTTCAGGAAAATGTGTTCTTAGTTGCAAGTATCCAGTTTTCACTTCAACAGCTGCTCAGTTACTTACACAAGCAGCCGCGGCTTGCTTAGGAGTCATGTTGATGCATTTGGTTGAATGACAACTTTTTTTTTCATAAATGAGAATTAAACTATGTTCCTTGAATGATTGTTTCTGTAAAAAAAAAAAAAATTCAGGGATTGTTTCAGATCAGTTTTGTCTCTACACCATAAATGTTTCACATCTTAAAACAATCAAAAAGGCGCTCAGTGTTGTGTCTTGCTCAGTTGTAATTATGGCAAGCTGGGCTATTAAACGTGCGTCAGGATTGACTCACACTCCAAGAGGACATTGCAGGAACTGCGAGTTTGGATGGCTTACTTTTTTATCCAGAGGTTATAATAAGAAGATTACAACAATATCACATGTTTTTGTCCAGAAATGCTTCAAGTATGAGTTGAAGTCATAATGTTGAATTCCTTCCTTGATAACTTATTCAAAAAAAGTTAATCAATTTAATCAACAGTCCAGTTTACAGTAAGTTTAAACCACGACATCTGCTATATTTTCTGAACCACATATACTGGTTTCACATATAATAATAATAACAATAATAATAATAATGGTAACTTTCTTAAAGATCATTCCAAAATAGACAAAAGACGTTATTTCAAAAATTTCTTATCTCACTTTGCTGAATCCAGGGATCTGTAGTCTCAGACTTACCAAAACAAGCTCAAACCGAGACAAAGAAAAACACTTAGATGTGTGGGTTTAACTAGTACGAATTAAGGCCTACTAAAGTTTCTAAACCATCTCTTTGAAATCAACCACTTTCCTATGCAACCTTTGCTATCCAATAAGTTTGGATAGCAAAGATTCTGTCAATCTCTTGCTCATATTTTCATGTGCACTGCTCATTAAAAGCCCAGCTAAAACAAAAGCTCCCACTGCGTGTTTGGTTGCGGTGAATGTTTGTTCTGTCAATGTTCAATTGAGGTCCAAGTGTGTCTGGTGTGTCTTAGCTAATTAACGCTAAATTATTGATAGTCTAGTGCATTATTCAGCAGGGACAATTGGATTTAGAAATAATGGTAAACACAGGTATCTGCACATGTGAATGGATTGGAGGAGTGAAATAGGTAGAGAGAAGGGGACGGTGTGGCCTTTATTCCTCTGGCTCTTTGCCAGTCCTCTGTCTGTAGGGCCCCCACCTCCTGTTTAATGTTTTTTTCTCCATGCTTATATCATTCCCAGCAGTCCTAGCCCAATGCTTCTGTCCTTGACTCTGCAATGTTAATCTCTCTCAGTGTTCACCCTTTCATACTTCCCTGTCTCTTGCCTCACTTCCATCATCCTTTGTCACTGAGACTCTTTCTCCCTTACCTCCCTTTTCCAGCCTGCACCTGCTCTTTAGTCTTCTTTTCTGTGCCGCACCCATAAGACTTTCCCTCTCCCTGTTGCTATGACATTAGCTAGCTGTAGCAGTGTCAGTCCGCTCTTGAGGGATGTGACCGAAGAGCTAAGATCTGCTCTTTTTCATTTAATTACCCCCCATGTATATCACACCCCGACTTCATCCTTATCTTTTTTATTTTCTTTGTTTGCTCGACTCTACCTGTGTTCAGCCATTTCTCCTCTACCTCCACAACTCTGAAAAAGAAGAGGGGGTGGAGACTGGGGGACATAGTATCACGCCCACATCCTCCCTGTGAAGCTGTCAGCATCATATGGGATGCCGCAGAATTCCTCCCACTGGCTTCCTGCTTTTGCTGTTGTCAGCTCTCTTTTTCGCCTATAAAGTTATTGGACTTATTGTAAATGTGTTGCTATTTCTATGTGTGTGCACACTGTGCCGTGCACTTTGTGCTTCCTCAGAGTGTGCACATGTTTGTGAGTCCGTTTCTGTGTTTTGGCCTAGGCTTGACCTTGAATGCCACAGTGATGGTGAGGTTCCTCATTAGCGCTGGACTGGTGGAAACAGGGTAATGAGGGAGCGGTATTGTCTTTAGGCACACAAATGCACATGCAGACACACAGATGCCGATGCATCGCTTCATATTAGCGCTTGCATCCACCTGCTGACACCTGCGCTTATGCAAGATCTCACATAAGCTTCATGTTCACTGGCACAATCACACACACACACGCACACTGACACACAAATGCTCCTTCTGAGTAATTCTCAGTCTCATGGCCCCCCACTCAGTTGTCTCGCCTCACCTTCTGTTTAGTGTTTGTTCTCTCCCACACACATTCTGCCTCTTCCCCTCATTTCTGTCTTCGTCTCTACGTTCTGCCCACCAGACAGACCTCACAGACCTTACTGCCCACTGAGTTTCAGCGGACTTGAAATGCCACAGTGTTGCCCTCTGGTGGTAGCCCCCCCCTTTTACCTCAATGCCACAGGGCTGAAATTCTCTTCATCTTGTGTGCCGTGATGTGCCACGGATTTGACGTGTTGTTTCAGTGATTATGAAAAATGCAAAAACGTTACTTGTTTGTTATTAAAACCAGCTTTCAGTGACAATGCATCACCTTGAATTTGACTACACCTACACATTTTTAGTTTTTTTTTTTATGTTTGAAACTTGAGGAAAAACTTCACTTCTCTGTTGAGTTACTGTGACATTTTTAGGTTTACCAAACCACAAACAAGTGGAAAAAAAATGTTTGAATTGCTATAATAATACATCTTTCCAATGGATAATGAATAAGGGGATGGTGTCTCAAAAAAAGTATGCTCTTCCTAAAATTTCATCCTCATAAAGTATATACATGTTCCACTCACTTTTATGACTGAAGACCATGTGCGTTTGCTTCTGTCTCAGTCCAGCTGTTAGGACCCAGCACAGACGAGATGGGCTGTCTGATAAGTTATGAGCTCCCTGAACACATTGCCACAAAACTAAATTATCGTGACTCTTCTAGGCTCTCAAAATGTTTATGGAAGCAATTAAAAAACAGATTATCACTTTCCAATCATCATGGATGTGGCTTTTGAGCCAGTGTGTATCATACATGTATGTAAGAGGAAGGTTGTTTACACGTTTACCAGCTACAATCATCCACAAATCAGTCATAGGTGGTTAAAAACTCAATGATGGAAAATTGTAGAAGCCCTTTTATGATCTGATTTTTCCTTCTTATTTTTTTTTTTCAAGAAATGTGGTATTAACAACCCAGCCAAGTTGTAAATGTGACACCATTATCACATTAACCGTACAGTATGTGTTGTGTGAGAATGGAAAACTTGTCAGGTGTAGCAGCTGAGACATGTTTTTAGTGAGCGGTCACTTCCTGTGTGATTGTGCTCCAGAGTTGTGCTCATAAATCCAAATAAACTGAAACATGATGTTGAGGTGGAGAAGTGGTCAGCATCGTCGCTCTACAGCAGCTTCTGAGCTTCAACATGATCTGTGTTTACATGTCTTCATTGTGCCTGCATGACTTTTCTATTGATAAGGGGATATCTACAATAAGAATTAAATTAAGACAGGAATTCATATCTGTGTTGATTTAAGATTTAAAAGAGCTGAGGCTTTGGCAAGGATATAACTTTCACTATAGTAATCTTAATTTTTTGCTTTTTCCTCTGCCTCAAACATACTAGATTACCCGATAGTAGGAAAATAATAGGAATGCAGATGATCTACATGGGACTGCTAAAAAAATCCTCCTTCAACTTTGTCACAGCTTCCCCAATTTTTCCTTATACATGCACACACCGCTGTTCTTGTTGGTTGAGCCTACAGCAAGGAATCAATAAAATCTTAATTTGCAACAGATTATAGCACCTTTGCATATGTATTGCAATTTCAAACATCTTTATTCATGGAATTGGTAGCTGTGGACAAAAAAAAAACAAAAAGAAAACTCAATCAAAAACAGCTAAAAAACTTTAGTCTGTTCTTACTGATTGCAATATAAAATGAGAATAAACTTGTATGCAAGGAAAATAAAGTAAAGCAAAATCCACAATAGAAAACATTTAGTGTTACTGTTTGTTTCAAACTTCAGTGCATCACAGAGAAGGTTCATGTTAGCAATGAGATAACGCCCATTAATATGCAACCTACCTCTCTTCATCGCACACACATGCACACACTCAGTAGTTTAGATTGGGCCACGCTGGACTGCATACTTGGAATTGTTGGAATCTATGTTCAAGACCTTGGATGAGTTTTTGTTTTTATTCTCTGCAAACATTACCGCATTTCGGTGAAAGAAAAGGAAGATAGTACGTCTGACCGCTGACATGTCTCTGATTGTGGCTGTGGGAATGTTAAAGTTTGCCACACTTGTAATAACAGTTGTGCGAGTTTGTGCGGAGCGAGACACCACTCCTTTCCCCCCAGTTTCTTCTCCCTCTCTCTTTTTTTCCCATCTATTCAACATGAGGCTGATTAATCCTCACAATTTCACTGCTTTGATCGTTCCCCTTCAGAAGCAGTACAACCAGAGCTGCCGACACAGTGAGAGGGAGCTCTAACGATTCAAAGGTAGATCGTCTCCCTCACACCCACTTCCATTGGTTTTGACAGATTCTTGTGGTGAGGAGCAGGAAAATGAAAATAAGAGAAGCGAAAAGCAAGGAGGCAGGACAGAAAAAGATAGAGGAGAGATGGCTGGGGGAGAAAAGCTGTCACAACCCCCAAGAGGGAGACATCACACCTGGAAAATTAAAGTCAACAAAGACTCCTGTGATGTTGATTTAAAATGCAACTTTCCCATCGTCCGAAGGAAGAAGAGGAATTAGACTGCAGAAACATATCAGTTATGTTTTTATATTAAGGAATATGTAAGAGCTGTGAAGAGTGCAATTCATTTTATTAAGTGGTGATAAATATCATTCTTACAACTTTAATCTAAACGTTGCACCTTATCCACTTCTTCAATGTAGTTTGTCAAGTTTATGGTTTATGTTTAAAGAGATATTTTTATCTAAGGCACTCAGGAGGGAGCCTGAAAATGTCAATGAGACAGAGCTCTCAATAGAACATGGTAGGTCTAACGGTATTTAGGCACATTAAAAAACGCCACATGTTGATTGCATAACCAGTGGCAAAGCAAAATGATGCACAAGCTTTGATTTTCTTACCAAATACAGGGAAAACACACAGTTTTTGTCCAGGAGTGGTCAGAGGAAGGATGCCACAGAGGACATATTTGATGTCACGTGTTTCTTCAGCCCTGAGCACTTGGTTAACACAGGATTGGTTTGTTATGAAATCAACAGGCAAATCAGAGTAACAGTTCTCAGTAGATTTGTGATGTGTCAGGCGGTCTGTGCACGTTACATGTGCGTGCACATGCTTGATATTCACTGGCATGTGGGGTCAACAAGGTGGAGAGCATGGCTGTAACTCCCTGCTGATGCAAACGTGTGATTGGTCCTTGTTCCTTCCCTGGCACCATCTGATTGGCTGTTTGGTGGAGCAGTCAGTGCAGTGAGCAGGTAGGGGTGGGTCTTCACTCTGCTCTGTTGCTAGGTTACAGGTATACCCAATAGATGTGGAGATATAGAGACAGAGTAGAGCTAAGGTTGAGGATGGGTGTGGATCCGTATGTGTAAGTGTGCAGATGTGTTGTTGTGTGTATGTGTGTGCTTGCAAGTGATATTCAGCATGAGGGGGGGTCGATAGGTCGGTCAGGGGAGAAGATGAGTGACACAGGAGGGGAAAGACAGGAGGCTTCCCGAAGTGAAAAAAAGGGTTATTGTCTTTGAGTGCAAAATCATGTTTAAGCAAGCATCATGTTTCCAGATTCCACTGATTTGGTGTTAAACAAAATGTCGTCATTTCCTCCTGATCTTAAAATGTCCAGGTACAGAGGCGGTAATTATGACTGGCCAGCAGATCCCAAGTCTGTGGTTGAGTTGTAATTTATTAAAGTGCTGCTGTATTAATTACAGTCTGCCCCGCACTGCACTGCTCTGAGAACAGCTGTTCTGCTGCACTTAGATTGCAATCATAGAGTGGTCAGTCGCTACTGATCGTGGTCATTTATCAATCTGGAAGACCGCACACTCAGATGTGAACACACGGAAATACACAAATGCACACATACACAGACACACATACACGCTGATCGATGGCAGGGCTGGGTCGGTAAAAAGGATTGATGGATGCTAAGAGCGTATGTGTGTGTGGATTGAGTGTGCTGGCATGAGCAGGGAGAACAGGGAGTACACAAATATCTGTAAAGATCAACCTTCGGTTCATTAAACCAGCATCAGTCTTATTTCTAACAAATCACAGTAAAATTGTTTGTGTTTGCTGTCATTTCTTCATGAATTACTGTAAACTTAGAGTTAACATGAAATATATGTTTAAATGGTTCACATAATATTGCTTTCCTAAAGTGTTTATGCTCAGGTTAACTGCTTTAAACAAAAAAGCAAATATTTCATATATCAATAAATGCAAAAATAACCTTTATAAAAAATGACACTGCTGTGGTTATCAGGCATATTTATTGATGTAATTGTTATAATAAATGGGTGCACAACAAGTTATGGCTACTGTTTAAAAATAAGAATGTTCCCATAATTAACATAAACCCCTTACTTTTGCTTAATGTTTCATATTGAGATTGACGTTCCTGTGCAAAATGCTCACACACAGTTTGAAAATTTAATTTGATGAAGGTCAGAATTATGTCAGACTTCTGGACCCTTTTAAGTTCTTTATAGCAGGGATTTGTCTCTATATATAGAATATCAGTAGAATTTAAATGGAGCTAAAAAAGACTCACCAAGTTCCTCAGAGACTGGCTTTGGTAGCCTTCAGTGCCCCAGTGTATGTTCACAATGCTAAGCTTTATTTAATGGCAGTGCGGCCATGTTGGGAGTGTGTTAAATCAGACACTTGTTAATGATTGGATTAACCCTTAATATGACAGTGGAAAGCACTGTGTCATACGGCTGGGTTGGCTGTGTATGTACAGTGTTGGTCCCACAGAAGAGCTTTGCATATGTGCATTTTGATGCTGCCTTTCTGGGACCAGTATCAAAAACAGGTGAAGACCTGGAAAGATTGGCAGTTCTTTTTCCAGTTTTGGGTGTTCTTTCATTTATTAATCTCCTTTTTGTCTGCTTTTCTCACAGTGCGAAGAGAAGTCCCCCTGGTGAAAAAACAGAGAGTGATGCTAATGAAAGATTGACTCTCAGAGCATTGTTACTGGCAGGGCTGACACTTACTTCTCTCTCTCCATGTTTGTTGCCCGAGAATGGCTCTGCACTCACCTGTTGCAGAGTCATGTCATGTCTGAGAGTTGAGAGTTTCCACTGGATCTTTAAACTACTACCACTCTCACATCTTAAACAGTTGTTACAATGTCTTGGGAGGATATGTGGGAATAACTGAGTAAGCTTTTCAAATACCAAATAATGTCCTTATCAGCACCAAAATCCAGCCAAGTTGAAGATCTTAGAAGCAAAAAGCTGGACAATGAACTGTTGGCTGTGGCTTCCTCCGTGTTGTCTGCTAAGAGGGTTCACCTGTGTTGCCTGCTTGTCATTTTCTGCAGCTTGGTTATACTGTAACCAAGCAGCAAATACAAGACCTCCAATCCATTCAGGGCAGTCTCAGGAGTTTTAAACTTCCCCTCTCTCTGCGACGCCTCCAACTTTCTTACAAAAGGTTAACTGATTTCTGTTTCGCTGAAAGGACAAATGAAAGGGTGAAAAAAGGTGAAATCTGCTTCATTTCAGGGCTAAACTGTAGAATAAATTAGTCTGTTTCAGCTGTTTTTCTTTTAGTAGTATTGCTGTCTAGTTCTATAATTTTCTTTCTCTAACCTGTTCTTATTTCATCTCCTTTTATTTACGTCATCGGTCCTTGGATTGACCACATTTTTCCCTATTTTATCTCCTCTACTCATTCTGGCTTCCCTTTTCTGTACTGCTGACTCATAATCTTTGTTTGCATAGAAGAAAACAGGGTGGGAACTTCTGTAGTGGTGAATTACAACAGGAATTTGGAGACAGAGAAGGTGAGAGTGGGAGACTGAGGCAGCCCAAACTGTCTGTCTGGCTGTCTCTCAGTCTGACTGCCAGACTGTCAGCAACTGTGTTTCTGTCAACGCTTTCACCCAGAACTAAAATTTCCACAGATTGTAACCAGATTTGGTGAATTACTGCTATTCTTAGCTCCGCATTTTACACAGTATGTTTAAATATTATGAACTATGCTCTTTTGTCTCCTGTGTCTTTTCTTTTTCCAACACCTGGCTTTGTCTTCACTATGAAACATTTAGAGTGCCTCCACCTTTTGCTTTTATGAGCGATGGCAAGGGATGGGGAAAAGTACAGTAAGATGGGATGCTAATGGAACTGTGAGAAAACGATAGAGGAGAATGCATGAAAGAAAGAGAAAAGAAGAAACGAATGCAGGGAGCACAAGAGAAGCAGCTTCTACAGCAGCAGCAGGAGAGAGAAACTAAGCAAGAGTGCAAGTATGAAGCAGAATGTGGGGACAGATGAGGAAAAGCTACAGGTCAAAGTTTGATAAATTTAAAGATGCTTCCGTTGATGCTTATCATGTTTATGATTCCCTGTTTACTCAGTTCTCATCTTCATTTGTTTTTCACCATAACTTTTTTTTCTTGTTAGTGTTTGCAGACATCTGATTTATGCTGGACAGAGAGGAAGGTTAAAGCCTGAAACAACCCAGTCTGTGTGTGAGTGTGTCTGGAAGGAGATGGAGAGTGTGAGTTGTTTGTCTCACACACTGCGATAAAATATGTGGGTCAAAGATGAACATTTTGCAAATGACATGCAGTAAAGGAATGAGAAGTAAACGGTGACCAGAACGGTTGTCGTGTGTGCGTGTGTGTGTGTACTGTTGAGTGTGTGCATGTAAGGTTGTGCTGTTGTGTGTTTGCATTTTGTTTTTGTTTTTTTTTGTTTTTTTTTCTTGAGTGACCATTTTTAGAGACCACTCTATGTAATGAGCTGAGCAGGGTGGCAGCGATGATGCTGTCGCTTATTCCTGTATATGGCTTAAATCATCCTGCCATTTGGCTTATACCACACACACACACGGAGATAAAGACACTCCCATGCACACATCCACAACCACACTCACATTAACTGTTGGCGTGCATGTTGGTGTGTTTAACAAAGGAATGAGAAGAAAAAAGTAAAAACGTGAGTCTTTAGAGAATACACTTCCTGTTTGTATTTGTCCCATGAGACAATTGATACAGATATGAAGTCATCATTTCAGTCAGAAACTGCCTCTCCTACCTAATGCTGCTTTGGGAATGGGTTTTAAATGCATCTTTTCCTCTTTTAAAATCAGTAATCAAGAGTTTTAGACTCTTCAGGACTAATAAGATGCAGATGTGAAACTTTGTCAAGTTCACAATCTGCAATGAAAAACAAAACAGTGACCTAACGACAGTGTTTTCTACTGTAGCTGGGGAAAAAAGTTACCTTGGTTCAGTTCATCTCTTGTTCAAATTATTTTTTGGATGGCCCTGACTTCCAAAAAAGCCACTTCCAAATGGTAACAATCATAACAAAAAGCCTATTTCCCCTTTTAGTTTATTTTCCTCAGGAACTGTGATCAGTTGCAGCTCGTTGCTTTTAATGGGGGGATTTTCCTTCTTTGCACTGGCTTCAAACGTGGGCAGAGCTTTCTGACTTTTTCAAAATTACAGCTAGGCAACTTACTTTCATGCTTATACATTCTGAGTCCCTGGAACAAAGATATACTGTGTATTTATGTCCATTATTGGAAGAGTATTGTGCTGCAGGAATGGTTGTTGGGTTGAAAGATGTACCTGTGAGGCGGCAGCTCAGCTTGAACTTCTCAGTTTGAAGTCTTCTAGCATCAGGCAAACATTTGGATTTTATAGATGCAATGTCAAAACAATGCACCTTTAAGGTCAGGGGTGTCGAACCCTAGCCCTCGACAGCCACAGGTTTTAGATGTTTTCCTGCTTCCCACTTAAAGGTGATCAGATAAAGATTTGTTTTCAGGGAGCTTACCAAATATATGAGAAAAAAAATCAGCGCCAAGGCCTCAACAAGCTGGTGACTACAGGATAGGTCTGCAAGATGAAGATCCAGTGAGTTTAAGCCATTCCTCCAAACATTTCCTCCACACTGGCGCATGTTGTCTGACCATTTATTGGGAACCTTATACAAGAAGAAACAAACAGTGATTTGGAATCGTGGACTGCTTTTTGCATGTCCTTTATGGCCAGTGTTTTTGATTGAAGCTTGCTGGAAACTGACTGCATTCATGTTAGTAGTATCTAGAAGAGTAAAATATCAGTTTCATTCCAGCTCATGTGTTTACTCTTACAAATAGTCTACCTGTACTGCATTTACTCTCCTAATCTTCATTGCATCTCCCTTATTAACATAATTGGGCAGTCCTTTCTCTGTTCAATACATTGAGCAAATGATTTAATTCACTTAATGAATTTTCAGTTATTACTTCACCTTAATGGGAGCTCTCTGACTCTTCCTGATACTTCCTGAGCTAATCAGCAGAGAGAAGTTTGCAAAAGGTCTTTAATGCCTCTCACATTTAGCTTCCCTGAGTCTTTTATACACATTGTGTGAATAAATTCCATATAAATCTAAATTTTTTGCCAGAGCCATATTAGTCTCACTTAGTTCTCCAAGCAGAAAAGTGTAATTGGCTGCTGATGTTATTAAATGAAACTGCCTCTACATTTGCTCTGATATGTTTTCTTAATCTCTCTGAAGTGTGTCTAATTTACAAATCAGCCCTACTGTTGCACAAAGCTGATTTTCTTATGAGTCAAAGGGTGAGTGAATGGAAGGTTACCCAGCATGAGTAAGTCACTATCAAAGCTATATTTGTACTTGGGTGTGTGTTTGTCAGACTGCGCTGGCCCTGCTTGCCTGTGGATGCATGTGTACAACTGTGTGTGAAGTTACCCAGCAGTGGCAGGGTTATGAATCAGATCAAACACACACAACCACACACAGTGACAGCAGATCAAACGTACACATACACACTAGCTTCACTGGGC
The DNA here is from genome assembly GCA_036024015.1 of Craterocephalus amniculus. NCBI lineage: Eukaryota > Metazoa > Chordata > Actinopteri > Atheriniformes > Atherinidae > Craterocephalus > Craterocephalus amniculus. Next base: position 1,482 of record JAVQJG010066825.1, on the reverse strand, counting down.
TGAAGTGAAGTGCCCTGACCGAGCGTGACTTTGATCCTCGCCACAACATCCGCTGCTTCTCATTTGTCTCACGTGCCCCTCTGGATGCTTGCCCCAGAATCAAGTTACTCTTTTCAAAGCTTCAAATAGAGCTGAGTGTGGTTTCAGAAGCAGAGAACCCTCCGGTTGTAACTGGACGCTCAGCGTTTAGGATCCAGATTTGGAGTGTAAAGTCGGACTTCAGGTCTCTGAAGGGAGAGTTGTGGTTGGTGTCACCATCTCCAGTGTCATGTGAGTAATAATAACTCAAAATACATGTTAAGCTGTGTACATACAGTAAAGGGTTTTATTCTGTGTTAGCGATGACGATGTGCGGATGCTTTCTGTCATCTGCAAGTTGATATATCGGTCCTTACAATGATATTTTTCTCAATATACACTCAAATGTGACCTGAAACAGAACAATGAAACAATGGATTTGTTTTAGTAATGGCTGCATAACATTTGTGAAATATTACATCGTTTCATGAATGTTTGCATGGTTACTTTTAAATTATGACAAGGTAAGTGGTTACTGTACTGTACACTAATTTATAGGGGTGTAACGGTTCACAAAAGTCACGGTTCGGTACGGGTTCGTCACAATGGAAATAATATATAGCTTTTAGTTTATTTAGAACAGACACGATTTGAGTGCAAAGTAAAAGCCATCTCCTTTTATAAAAGTAAAAAGTAAATTTAATAAAAAGAATAAAATGCATTAGGACAGCTATCATCCTTAAAAAATAGATGGCGCTAGTCAGGTAGCACTTTCGTAACAAACATTTTCAATGTTGCATTACAACAGTAAACTATACTGGCACAATTTTAAACAAAAATAAATAAATAAAAATCAGATGAAAATTAGCAGAAAAAAGAAATGCTACACACTCCCAAAACAATATATGTGCCTTACCCCTGAGGACGATGCGCCTTCATTTTCTACTCACCCTCATGCTGTTTAACACTCTGGAACACTTCTTTGATATTCATCATGCAGCCAAGAAAAAGGTCCATAACAGTCCACAAAAACTATATTCCTCCATCCTGCTCCTTCCGCGTGTCCCGGGTAGCCTCCATAATTTACTCGCAACAACATCATTTAGTATATTTTTAGAGCCCAAACCGTTTGCATGTTGTATTTCCTGGATGTGCATGTGTAATGCTGGATGCATCGGTAGCCGCCGCATGCATGCGCGCGTGCATTATTCATGCGCATCCACGCTCCCATACAGCTGATTTAAGCCGGTGGCTTCTCAAACTCAAAAACAATCCCTCACTTTACTTCTTCGTCCTTTTTATACTTCTTTAGTACTATTTCTGGCAACTTTCGGGCAAGTCACTCAGCTCATTGGCGCAATACCGCCACCTTCTGTTCTGGAGTGTGAACCAGCCAGTTCAGTCTGTGCCACTGCAGCTCACTCAGACGTATTCTTCGTGGGTCTGTGTATACCGAACCTTGAG